>BJCN01159195.1:0-12162 GCA_018326445.1 Flaveria brownii
AGTAAATAAAAGAATGAAATGAATAAAGAGTATAGAATGAATGTACGTATGATGCATGACCACGGTTGAAAGAAATGACTAGTTTTAAAAGAAGTAAAGTATTTTATTATAAAAACTAGAACTCACTCAGCGTCGCTGACTTTTTGTATGCATGATAGTTGGCAGGTATTTTGGTTGATGCTGAGGAGGTGCAGGCATGGATGCATAAGCTACTAGGAGCGTTTTGAGGCTGGCATCCATATTTTGACATGTCATTGCATTTTGAAATGAAAACGAATGTTGTAATGTAATGAAATGACATATTTTAGTTATTAATAAAAGTTTTAAATTTTGCTGTAAAATAAACATACATTTTAAAATGTTTTATGTGCGATGAATGACCAACTGTGAGGTGCCCGGGAACGGGGCCTTATAAGGTTGGGGTGTGACACTCTATGTGATGGAATTCAAGACATTACATTGGAATGTCCAAAAATTACTAAAATGCCACAATCATTTTTATTAGGTGTAGTTGCTGTAAAAAGGAAGAAAAAACTAAAAAGGGTAAGAAGAATTATTATCCATTAGATCTTAGAACCAATGACTAAGAAAATCTAGTGGCGTAATGGTAAATATTTAAATTTTTAATAATAGGCCAATGGTATTTTAGTTTTAACCACATTTTCAAGTTCCACCTTTTTTAAATGCTCATAACTTTTGCATAAAGCAATATTTTTTTTAAACAAAGTATTTTAGTCACGTTATTTCAGCTCATTGTGTAATATCATTAGCTCAATTGTGTAATATTCGTTAACTAATTGTGTAATATTCGTTAACTAATTGTGTAAATCAGGTCATTGTGTAATATTCATTAGTTCATTGTGGCTAGTGTTAACCATTTTGTTGTGCATTATGTTTTTTTGTTAATGATGATTTTCAAATACCATAATGCTAAAAAATGTAATTTTTTATGTTTTTCAATTTATTGTGTAATCCTAATCTGGTTATTGTGTAATCCTCATCACGCAGTTCATTGTGTCAATTGCTAACAATCGAGTCTACTGTTAGTTATTGTGTTACCCATTGTGTCTAAAGTTAACCATTGTGTTTTTTAAAATGGTGATTTTTAAATAACAAAATACTAAAAAATGTATTTTTTATGTTTTTGCCAGCTAATTGTGTAATACTCATCAGATCATTGTGTAATCCTTATCAAGTAGTTCATCATGTCTATTACTAATCATCGAGTATAGTGCTAGTTATTGTGTTGCTCATTGTGTCTAATTTTAACCATTGTGTTTTTTAAATTGGTAATTTTCAAATAACACAATACTAAAAATTTCATTTTTTTATATTTTTTTCAGTTTTATTGTGTAATCCTGATTAGGTCATTGTGTAATCTTCATCAAGCAGCTCATTATGTATGTTGCTAATTATCGAGTCTAGTGTTGGTCATTGTGTTACCCATTGTGTATAATATTGAGTATTCTGTTTTTTAAAATGATGATTTTTAAATAACACAATACTAAAAATGTTATTTTTTACGTTTTTCTGTTCATTATGTAATCCTGATCATGTCATTGTGTAATCCTCGTCATGCAGCTCATTGTGTCTATTACTAATCATCACGTCTAATACTAGTCATTGCCATTGCGTCTATGTTAACCATTTTGTCTAATGTTAATCATTGTGTCTGATGTTAAACATTCTGTTATGCATTGTTTTTTTAAAATGATGATTTTTGAAAAACACAATAATAAGAAATGAACTTTTTATATTTCAAGTTCATTGTGTACTTAATTGTGTAATCTTAATTAATTTAAAATGATAATTTTTGAATAACACAATAATAATCTGCTGATCAACTGTTACATAAGAAAATACCGTCTGTACCGACGGCTATCGTGTTCTACCTTTGGAAGACAACATAGTACTGAAGCTTGCTAACTCTAAAGAGTCGATTGTCTGTCTTTTTGTACATTCTAAACAAAGAATAGTTTATTTTTATTATTTAGATTTCATAGTATAAAACCCTCATACTTGTATAGTAGCCACTTGTGTATCTGCTGAATATTACTCTTTGTACTTAGTTTTAATTAATCATGTAATTATTTTGAAAGAACAACTTGTGTACCTATCTTTACTTAAAGTTTGTGTTTGCTAGTAAGTTGCTAACTTAGATTTCATATTTGTTAATGTTTGATCAAATAAAAAAGTCTTGTTAATACATAACCCCGGTCTAACAATTAGTATGAGAGCTTGGGCTCTTGATTTGCTTGAAGTAGAGTTGTAATAAATCACTTGTTTTTCTTTTTATCATATTATCAAACACCACACTCCTTGATACCCCTTTATCCATTCAAAATGACTGCTATAACCATCTCAAGTAAGAATAACTTGGATAATGAAACTCATACTATTCATACCATGTGACTATGATACTTGGAAAATCTAAATGGAAGATTTTCTAAGGAATCAAAGATCTGAGATTATGGCTCTCCATTCTTTGTGGACTATATGTCCTCATGATTCAAGCTGCTAGTAAAGGTGGAGTCATGAATCCCAAAGATCCCATAAAGTACCTAGATAAAGATCTGAAGAAGATGGATGTTGATTCAAAGGCTATATGGCTGATCCGAATGAGCATACCAAACATCATCATCCATGGCGTCAATAAATTCACTACTTAACTCAAGTTGTGGGAGGCATTTACGGGCTAGATTTGAAGGAACTGAGACATAAAGGAGAACAAAAGAGATGTGTTGAAGTAGAAGTTTGAAAACTTTGGTTTGACTTGGGAGAAACCATGAAGGCCATATATCTTAGATATTTCAAACTACTAGACTCTCTAAATGGAGCTAGAGTGAAGATGGAGAATAGTAATATTGTTAGAAAGTTCTTAAGGTCCCTACCTAAGACATGGACAATTTACACAGTGTCCATTAAAAGTGCTGGGAATCTGTATACAATGACACTTGAGGAATTACGAAATCCTGAGTGCTTATTAGATGGAAATTGATGCAGATGAAGAGTTATTTGACAGATCTTCAAATCCTTCAAAGTCATAAGCTCTTATGGCACCTATTCATGAACCATTTCACTCCTTCTCCTACTCCCAAGCTTACCAAATTCCTCTGGTGAATCATCAAGTATGACTGAGCACCTACCTTGAATCTCTAACTGCTGAATCTCAGCCATCACCATTTTTAGTAGATGGAATCAGCAGACCTCACCATCATTTTTACCAACTTACTCTTTAAACTCAGCCTATGTTAGTGAACAAGTCAACTTCTTCCAACTCTCTGAAAAAGATCTGAAATGCACCATCTTGATGATTTTGAGGAGATGGACATCAACTATCAAATAGTCGTGATCTCCTTTAGAGCTAAGCAGTTTTAGCAAAGAACTAGAAGAAAGTTTCTATGGAAGAGAATGTTAGCTTTTGGATTTGATTAGAGAAAAGTAAAATGTTTCAACAGCAACCAATCGGGACACTTTGCCGAATAATGCAAAACAACTAGGTCAAATCTATCTGCCCCAAGTTCATCAAACTTTAAACAAACCCGACACTATCAAAGTCCCTCTACTTCTACCAGCCAAAGACATACAATAGCTGTACCCTTAGGAGAAGAGGTGATTGACTAGAGCTTCCAAGTAGAAGATGTCACTCCCATCAACAATGCACTGATGGCTAGAAGCTCAACCTCCTCACCTCAGGTAAATTCTTAACCTTGCTGTACACATGAATGCATTGCTAAGGTAAACTTGTACAGATCATAATTTAGATCTCATGAAGGTGTTGAATCAAACAATCTCCTTAAAACAAATTTTAAGAAAAATGATTCAGCTTAAAAAGGAAAGATAATAGAGTTAAAAAAGATTTTTTCACAACTAACACATGAACAAACCAACTTGGAGACCCAATTGATGATCTCTTGAGCATATTGAAATCGGTACAACGTGATTTAACTATAGCTAAAACATATACTGATAAATAAAAGGTTCAAACTGAAAAGGTTGAAAAATTCCTTTCTTTTACTTAAAACTCCTAAAATTTGTATCAAAACATGGCAGGTTTAAGGTATAATACTATAGAACCACCAATGACATAAACCCCAACATATATCCATAAGTGCAATATAGAGGAAAATAAGCAAGTCTCTGTCGAACCAACCTATACAAGGGCATTTGTTGAAAAGGCTGAGACATCAGAGAAGGAAGAAAAAGAGGGAATAGTTGAAGAAGTAGATGGAGAATAAGAGAAAAGAGAAAAGGAAGAGGAAGAAAGGGTGAAAAGGAGGGAAGAACTCAAGTCCAAAGGAAAGACACATATGATTTGGAAGATGGAGTTTGCCAAAGAAAAGTCATCTTCTAAAGTCAACAAAATGTCTGATGAGTTAAACTCCTCCATCAAAATAAAGCTTCAATCAAAGCACAGCTGAAACAAGAAGACTCACAAGAGAAGTTGTTATGTAGGAACCTTGCTCTCTTCAGAAGTGAGACCCCAACCGTATATTTGAAAGTCCACTTATACAGTAGTAGAAATCCACAACAAAAGGTTTTCAAAGAAGAAGATAGATATATCCACCCATGCTGATCACAAGATAAACAAAAGGATGCGTGGAACTGAGGGAAACCAACTGATGAAATCTTTAGAAAAGAAAGTAAGAGCTAAAAATTTCATTTATCATAAGCTGATTAGAAGAGACAAGAAAGAGGATATGAATAAGAAGTTGCAAAATCTTAGAAGAAAGATCAACTCAGCAGAGAAGTAGACGAAGATCACATGCCTAATGTGTGGGGAAAACAATCACCTAGCAAAAGATTACCAATGTAATCCCCAAGCACACTCCATCAAACATCCCAACAAGCCTAGACCCTTAAAAAAGTATGTAGCTATGAAAAAACCATCAAAAGGAAGGATGGCAATCATAAAGCTATTCAGAAGCCAAGTCCCTCAAGTGTTGATTCCAGGACAAAGTCAGCACCAGTTAAGGAACTATCGAACAAATCAACAACTGCAAACTTGAAGAAGAAGAACACTTTTGGAAAACCTCAATCATCACCAAAAGCTTAAGGAGGTTAGCACTAGAAGGATGATGTCAAAGCATCAGGCAAAGTCAAGAGAAAAGACTGGAAACCAAAGACATCTGCAAAAACCTTAGATGACCAAAAACCAAATACCACCCATTCAGTATTTACCATTGAAAAACACCTGCTAAAAACTGGAAGGTCCAAGACTAAAAAATTTTGGGTCCCAATTCGTCCCTAACTAATTTGTTTATGTGTAGGATCATTCATAAACCAAAACAAACCCGTGGATTATGGATGGTGGATGTTCATGGCATATGACAGGTGATAGATCATACCTACTAAAACTAGAACCATATGATGGTAGATCTGTTGTCATTCGAAGTGATTCAAAAGGAGGATAGATTACATGCAGGGAGATAGTCAGCGATGATAAGGTAAGCTTTGACAAGGTGAACTATATGAAAGTGTTAAGCTATAATTTGTTAAGTGTGTCTCAGTAGTGTGATAAAAAACACAAGATTTTTTTCATAGAGCATGAATGTATTGTCCTATCTCCTCGGTTTATGATTCAAAGGACAAAATACTTTTAAGTGCTCCCACGAAGAACAATATGTATGCTCAGTATGGAGAATGTATCAGCTTCATAAATGTATCATGTTTTATGTTTAAAGCTTCAATAAATGAATCCTCCCTTTGGCACAAAATATTGGCACATGTAAACCTCAAAAATATGAATAAACATGTTTGGAATGGGTTAGTCACAAGACTGCCAAACAAGGAGTTTGCATGAGCTGACCATTATTTTGCCTATCAAGAAGGAAAGCAACACAGATCTTCTCATAATTTGAAGAATTGAATTTAGTCACAACTCCTTTACAAATATCACACATGGACTTGTTTGGGCCAACATGTGTAAAAAGTTTGGGAAGAAAATCATATTGCTTGGTAATAATAGATGTTTTTACCAGCTTTACTTGGGTTTCTTTTTAGAAACTAAAGATGAAACTACTGAAATTTTAAAATCATCTATTATCAAAATTTAGGACTAAATTGATCAAAAGTTTAAATAATTAGATGCGATCAGGGTGCTGAATTTATAAACCACACTCTTAATTCCTTTTATGAATCCAAAGGTATTGTAAAACAATATAGTGCTCTTAGAACTTCTCAGCAAAACAAAGTTGCTGAAAGGAGATATAGAACACTTATTGAGGCTGCAAGAACCATGCTATCTGACTCCAAACTTCCTATAATTGTATGGATTGAACTTAGAGGCTTGGGAAATCAAATCTAGATAAAGAAGATTAAGTCACGTGAGAAGTTCAAGTTGCCGCGCGAAAAGTACATCTCGCGCGAGAACTAGTTTTTGTTTAGTATAATTAGCTAGTTTCAATGTAATTAAGTAGCTTTTTATCTTTTTCTGATTTTCACACTTACTTGTAATCACTCAAAATCAGAGAGGTATACAATTAAGAAGATATTTACACTCGTTTTTATCTTCTACTTTTCAATATCGTGATGATAATATTCCACGTTATTATTTTGAGATCGATCTTATGTTATTGTTGATCCTTACATTGGTTTTAGAGCTTGGTATGCTCTAAATCAATTGATTTGAAGATTGAAGTGTGTTTTTGAAGTATTCTTAAGCTTTGGATTGTGCGTCTTTGAAGATCTACTTGAATTATGTTGCTTTTTTTGTCATTTTGAAGATATTGAAAGTTATAACATTGTTGATTGAAGATTTGATGGTGTTCATGTGATTAGAAGAGCTAAATTGAATAAATTAGAGACACTTAAGATCTAAATTGAACCTAAATCACTAATTGAAAGCTTAATTAATCAAGTTTGAACGATTTGGTGAAAGATTAAAGGTGGGATCTTCAAAATTTGAACGAAAATAAATCGGAAGAAAAGTGGTTAACCGTGAAAAGTCTTAATTCACGCGATAAGTTTTTAATTTGCAAAAGTTTGTTGAAAAGTTTGTTACAAAAGATTTCTTTCGCGTGAGAATTATTCCTTTCGCAATATTCAGTTAAAGAACTAGCTGCGTGATAAGTTATTGTTTATTCATGTGATAACTCAGATCTTCGCGCGAGAACTTTAAGTTTGAATTTTCTTTGAAAAGTTTGATTTCTGAATTTGAAATGAAAAATCTAAAGCACATCACCGCTACCATCAACCTCGATAATGAGATTGGAACCAACACAAAACCTCTCAGACTTCTTAGCGAAGAAGACTATCCCGACTGGGTATATCGCTTTCAAAATCATGTTATTTACACCGAACCCCAGGTGATGCGGTCATTCAAACAAGGACTGTATATTCCTATGTATATCAATGATAAGGCAGAGCTAGTGCCCAAACCTGAACACCTTTGGGATGAGGAAGATATGAAAAAACTTGTGCTTGATGACAAAGCATATGCTGTTATCACCATGGCACTTACTACTGAGATTGCACCAAATTTCAAGGTTACAGAAAAGCTAAAGATTTGTGGGATGCGATGGAAGAGCAGATAATGGGTAATAAGGATATAAGAGAGAGCCGAAAGGACATGTTCAATTAAGAATTTAATCTGTTTAACCATGTACTTGGTGAAACTTTAGAGGCCCAAATGTCCTGGTTTGTCAAGCTAATAACGAGGATTAAGAGCGCTGGAATTACCTTGGAAAATATCTCCGTAAACAAGACACTATTGAATTCTTTACCATACAGATGGAACAATAATTTCATGACTATCAAAAGAACCAAGGATTTATTCATTTTGTCACTCAGTGATCTTATTTCGACCCTCAAGGCTTATGAAATGGATGATAAGCAGAGAGCTGCTAATTACATTAACACAATGGGAGCTGAAGCATCTGCATTATATGCTAAAATGGCTAGTAATCCCAATTTTTATGTCAGCTATTCTTAATTTGTGTCAACAACAAGAAGCCAATTCTGTTAATCTAAATATCAAGGATCCCTCCATGCCTCAATTTCAAGCTTTTCATCAAAATCATTACAATCCAGTGCAATCTCAACCACAACCTCAGTTTTATCCATAAATTCAATCCTCTCAACCCACATAACAAGCTTTTGTTGTAAATTCCAACCCAACCGACCCAATAGCTATGAAGCATTTACAGTCAAAAGACTAAGTGCACCTAACATCTTAGATGATGACTTATAACAAGATAATCCTAATGTTGTTGAAGAAAATAATATCAAGTATCAGATGGCTATGGTGGTGTACCGGGAGAAAAACATTGCAAGAAGAAGGGGAAGGAAAATGTTTGGTTTGAATAACTTAAGCAAAATTGGGTTTGATAAAACAAGCTTGAGATGTTTTTTTTTTGTGATAAACCGGGTCACTTTACTAGAGAATGTACTAAAGGAAGATCAAATCAGACTGGTGGTGGAAAGAAGATGGTTATTATAGAGGTAGAGTCTAAAGGAGATAAAGCTAGCTTATGAAATAACAAAGCTCTGGTGTCTCAGACTAATAAAGAATAAGATTGGTCAGACCAGATAGGGATTCTAAATATCAAATTATTTACTGCTTTGTTAGCTGAGATTCAAACGGCTAAAGAAAATGTTAAGAAGAATATACTTGATGAATTTGTGTCTAGTGATTTGTTAATGGGATTTTTTTGCTGAAGAAGTTTGTGTGAAAGATAAAGCGATGCTTAATAAAGAAGTTGTTAAGACTACTCCAGCTCAATCAAGAATCACTGAAGAGAAAAAAGGAAGAAAATTAAAGAAAAGGTTGTTGAATTCACTACATCTAAAGAAGAAATGAATGTGAATGCTATTGAGAAAACTACAACACCTGCTTGTGATGAAATTATTAATGTTGTTGAGATCTCTCCGACACCTATAGTAGAAGAAAAGATGGAACTAAAAGCATTCATGGTAAATGTCATACCAGAGGAGAAGAAGAAAAAAGTAGAGAATGAAGAGGTACATACTAATCTTTGTTCAAACATTTTTTTAGAAAAGGAACAAAGATATAGAGTTCATAACGAACGCTTGTCCTAGAAATTGAAAAACTGTAATATCAAGCTCGTAAATATAAAAAATAATGAATAAAATTTTAAAGAAAAGATAGAAGGACTAAACAAATTGATTTTTCAATCTAAATTGAATCTTTATGATAAAGATTGAAACATAACAAATTTGAAAACACGTAATAATGAGCTTTATGTAGAAATCAATAACCTTAACAATGAACCCTTATCTTCAAATTTAACTGTTAAAAAGTTTGACTTGCCCTCAAACATGGTTGAAGGTATAAGCAAGTCTCAAATGAGTCAGCAAATTAATGGTGGAAAGGGTGGCGTGATATCTAACATTACACCACCTATTAATCATGACTATACATGCTACCTTTATGAATTACCACATCAGATGAAGAGACCTATGGATTAGGTTTTCAACCAAAGTCAGACTTAATAACTCTAGTCAATGTTTCACTGACTGTTGACCCTGTCATAAAAACTAAAACTAAAATTAATCGTGACAATATTTTTGAAGAAAGTGTGAAGAAAGAAGGGTTGGTTGAAGATAGGGAAAGTGATGATGAAATAGATTTTAAGGAAAATAAAATTTGTAATGGAAAATCTTCTTGTAACACATCATTAATCATTAATGACATTTCAGATGTTTTCCTTTCTATAAATGATTGTCCAAAAATATCTAACAAACAACAGAAATTAAAATCAAAAATAGATTTTAAAGATAATGAAAAGAAACATGTCACAACATCAGCTTCTGCCTTGAAAAATGATTTGAAGAACATATTTGTTTCAAAAGGAAAATAGATAAGGAAGATAATATCTTTAAAGAAACAAATAAAATTTTCTTTAAAGATAAGTCTCCTATTACTGCCATCTCTGTGAAACAAGATGTTTGTAGATCATGTATCAAGGACACTGGTCTTATTCCAGTACCTTCGACTCAAAAGGTTAAAGTTACAGTTCATGGCTCGTCGGCCTCAGAAATGAATCAAACTGTTAGGAACTATACCTCAAATCTTTCTGGATCATCTAGAACAATTCTTAATGAAAGGTAGAAATAAGAGACTGTTAAGAAATCACAAGGCCAAAGAAATACTAAAGCTAGATTCTATGATAACTGTGGAAGTTATTAGCAAAAGTTTATGAGAAAGACACGAGAGCAAAAAGTGTATTTTAATATATGATGTTATGTTTCTGGCAAGACAAATCATAAGGCTAGAAATTACAATCATCAATATCAACTGACATGCAAACAAAGATTTCATAATTCCATTTCAAATAATAGTAAACATTTCTTTTTAAATATCAAATTCAAAAGGAATACAAATCAGTCAAATCCTTTTATTGATAAAAGAAATGGTCAAAACAAAAATAATTTTGAATAAAGAAAATTCAAATTTGAAATCTTTACATATTGATGATAGCAATTCTACTCTTATTCAGACAACTTTCAAGAAAATGGCTACAAAGATGATAAAACCAATTCAAATAGGGAACATAAAAACAACATGATCTGAGCCTAATATTATCGAAGATTATATTTTTAATGATAAAAGAGATATGATATTATAGTCTTTATCATATTTAGATGAAAACAATATGCTCAAGTCAACCATGGCTTGGGTTGCTAAAAATGAATAAATTCAACCATATGTGTAGGAACAACCAATGCAAAGTATCGATATTGTTTGGCATGTTGATAGTGGTTGCTAAAGACATATGACAAGTAATATATCTCTATTAAACAACATAAAACCTTACAAAGGAGTATATGTCATTTTTGCTGGTGGTAGAGGAGGTAAAATTACAAAGACGGGTACAATGTCTAATGGTGTATTAAGCTTTGAAGATGTCAATTTTTTTAAAAAACTTAAACATAATTTGTTAAGTGTCTATCTAATTTGTGACAAAAAGTATTTAACACATTTCACTAATAAAGAATGTCTTATTCTAAACCTGGATTTGTAATTCCTTATGAATGGATTTTGTTAAGAACACGGAGAAACAAAGACACATATTTAATTGACATGAATTGTTCACATTCATTTGTACATGCGTCCTGTTTGTTTTCTAAAGCCTCAGAAAGTGATTCAATGTTATGGCATCATCATTTTGACCATGTCAATATAAAAATTATAAACAAGTTGGTTAGAGGAAATTATGTTGTGGGCTTACCATTGAAAGAATTTAAACTTATTGAACATTGTCTGTCATGTTCAAAAGGAAAATAACATAAACTTCCTTATAAACCAGTTGCTCATACCAAAATTAAATCCATCCTACAACTGTTACACATGAATTTATTTGGTCCAGTTGTTGTTTTGAGTTTAGGACGTCGTGCATACTATTTGGTGGTTACTGATGATTTTTCAAGATTTACTTGAGTTTTCTTTTTAGCAACTAAAGATGCAACTCCTCTTCTGATGATCAAATTCATGACCCTAGGGGAGAATCAAACGGACAAAACCATCAAATGCATTCGAAGTGATAACAGAACAGAGCTATACAATCATAATCTGAATGAATTTTATGACTTTAAGGGGATAGCTAGACAATTTAGTTCTACAGGAACTCCATAACAAAATGGAGTTGCTGAAAGGCAAAACATAAATTTTATTGAAGCTGCCAGAACAATGTTATCAGTAGCCAAATTACCATCTTTCTTTTTTGTTGAAGCTGTTTAACACTGCATGTTATGTTCACTGTAACACCCGAAATAAAGTCGGAACGACCCAATTCATAATTATGAGCTTAGACGGGATTATTTAATGTAAATAAGATGGAAATGGGTTATAGACCGAGTTAGCCATTCGGGTTACGTGTTGTGCGAGTTGGAAGTCCCGAGAACACTTGAAATATATGAATGGATCAGCTTGAGCCACTCTCATTTACACTCAACACTCAATTTCTAGAGAGAGAGTGTAGAGAGAGAAAGTGGAGAGAAAGTGGTGATTCAAGGCTCGGTAGATCAAGAGATTGAAGATTAGTGTACGTGGACATCCAAACAACAAGGAAAGACCAAGAATCTAGGTAAGGAACATCATTTAATTGTTTCTTTAGCTTAAACCCGGATTCTAGGTTTTGGGGTTTTTGAAAGTGGTAAAGAATCATCCAAAACTCACGTTTTTGTGTAAGAAAACATGTA
>BJCN01159201.1:0-10844 GCA_018326445.1 Flaveria brownii
ATCCGATTAACGTTCTCCCTGATTGGATCGCCAATCAAATAGAATTCCGCGCTATTTGATTCGGTTTCAATTAGAATCAGTTAGTACTCCATCCGTACACGGTCCTAACATAAATTCATTAAGAATGATTTGGTAACTGGAATGCCAAAGAAAGAGTTTACATGTGATTATCATTGTGTTGCATACCTAAAAGGGAAACAACATAAGGTGGCTCATAAACTAAAGGAATAGAACTCCATCATAACTCCCCTATACTTATTACACATGGATCTGTTTGGCCCCACCAATATAATGAGTCTAGGAAGGATCTCATATGACTTCATAATATTTACTTGGGTACTCTTCCTTAGAACTAAGGATGAGAGTCCTAAGGTCTTGAAGAACTTCATTCTAAAAAATAAGAATCAATGTGATCACAAGGTCAAGACCATAAGATGTGATCAAGAAACTGAATTCAATAACCAAATCCTTGATATATTTTCTGATGAAAACGGTATTACAAGATAATATAGTGCTCCCAGGACTCCTCACCAAAATGGTGTTACTGAGAGGAGAAACATGACACTTATTAAAGCTGCAAGAACCATGTTTTCCGACTCTAAACTGCCAATCACCTTCTAGGCAGAGGTAGTCAACACTGCTTGCTATGTGCAGAACAGAGTGTTAGTAGTTAAGACTCATGGTAAGACTCCTTATGAACTGTGGCACAAAAGGAGACCTTTCATTGGTTTCCTTAGATCATTTGGATGTCCTTGCACCATCTTGAATACCAAAGATCAAGTAGCCAAATTTGCTGAGAAATCAGATGATGGACACTTTATTGGATACTCTTCCCAAGCTAAGGCTTATAGAGTATACAATCTCAGAACTAGAGTAATTGAAGAGTCGGCCAATGTAACCTTCAATGAGCACACTCCCAATGTGAAAGGTTCTAGTCTTGATTGGCTATTTGGTCTTGTGTTAGTTACTAACTGTTTTAACAAATCTTGTGGAAATTTTTTAGGATCCACAAAAAACTTATCAATAGGAGACATTGACCCAAGATTTGAGCTGAGAAGACCAAGCAAGAATACTACTTCAGCTTCAGGGGTAACTAACCCTACAGATGGTGTTCTTATCAGCATAACCATGACAAATTCAGCTGATAGATCTGAGGTGGCTATAAATTCTAGCTCAAAGGCACAAAACTCAAATGAAGGAGCTTCAAATGTAGGATGAAATAGTAGTGGTGATAGTGATCAAGAATTTCTTGATGCTGATAACCACTCCATAGAAGACAACCTCAATGATGTCATACACTCATTAGATCAAGCTTTTCTTGATAAGTTTGCTAATGTGGTAGGAGACACTTTATTTCCAGACCTAAACTTTACAAATTTAAATTTGTCCAATCAATTTGCTATGATCCCTCAACTTAGGATCCACAAGTCGCACCCCACCACAAACATCATAGGAGATGTTGAAAAAGGGGTGAGAACAAGAGGGCAAACTCATGATAAAAATGTTTGTTTATACTTTTATTTCTTGTCCCAGATAGAGCCAAAGAAAGTTGATAAGACTTTGAAGGATGGAAGTTGGGTTGAAGCAATGCAAGAAGAGCTGCTTAAATTTAAAAAACAAAAGGTTTGGAACCTATGTCTTCTTCCTCAAGGGAAGACTACCATAGGAACGAAGTGGTTTTTAGGAATAAGAAGGATGATAGAGGACTTGTCATCAAGAACAAGGCAAGGCTAGTTGTTCAAGGGTACACACAAGAAGAAGTAGTTTACTAGACTGATGTCTTTGCTCCTGTGAAAAGACTTGAAGCTGTTAGGATATTCCTAGATTTTGCTGCATCCAAGGATTTCAAGGTCTACTAATTTGATGTCAAGTGTGCTTTCTTATATTGGGTGATTGATGAATAAGCATATGTCAAACCACCTGGCTTTGAAGACCCAGATCATCTTGATTATGTCTACAAGCTTGATAAAGCTCTCTATGGGCTGCACCAAGCTCCAAGGAAGTTGTATGAGACACTATCTCGGTATCTCTTTTAGCATGGCTATAAGAGGGTACTATAGATGGAACTTTCTTCATCAAAGGAACATGGAATGACTTAATGGTGCTTCAAGTGTATGTAGATGAAATTATCTTCAGGTAAAGTAATCCAAAGCTCTATAAGACTTTGAGAGGCTGATGAAGAATAGATTTGAAATGAGTACCACGGGGAACTTAATTTCTTTCTAGGAATTCAAGTGAATCAAGTTGACAATGGCATCTTCATAAGTCAGCCAAAGTATGTACAAGACATACTTACAAGATTCAACATGACTGAATGTAAGTTTGTAAATACATCCATAGCTACAAACCACTCCCTTAGACCTGATCTTGAGGGAGAGTGTGTAGATGAACATCTTTACAGGGCTATGATTAGGTCTCTTATGTACCTCACAGCCAGTGGGCCTGATATCATGTTTACTACATGTATTTGTGCAAGATATCAAGCCAAACCAAATATGTCAAACCTGGTTACTATCAAGAGGATTTGTAGATATCTCAAAGGTGCTCCTAAGCTAGGTCTTTGGTATCCAAAGAATTCTGACTTCAATCTATATACTAATACAGATAGTGACAATGGTGAATGCAACATGACAGCAAAGTCTACATCTAGGAGGTGTCAATTCCTTAGTGAAAGGATAGTCTCATGGCAATGCAAGAAACAATCCTGTGTATTTGCATCAACTGCTGAAGCTGAATACATTATTACTGCTAGCTGTTGTGATCAAGTGCTTTGGATTCAGAATCAGATACTGGACTATGGATTCAACTTCAAGGAGACTCCAATCCACATATACAACAACAGTGTTATCTCTGTTATAGAGAATCCTGTGCAGCACTCAAGGACAAAACACATCAATATTAGGTATTGTCTAATTAGAGACAATTTTGAAAAGGGATTAATAAAACTAGTCAAAGTTAACACAAATGAACAATAGGCTAATCTGTTCACAAAGGCCTTTGATGAACAGAGATTTAAATATCTTGTACCAGCTATAAGGATGATTAATCTTGAGTAGATTTTCTTGAAACTTAATTCAAAACTATTTCTAACACATGTGTGTCCTAAGTTGCCTAAACTATCACCTACATAAGCCCAATGTACTTTGGAAGACACCTTTTTCAAATGATATTCCTTAGAATTTTGAAAATCTTAAATATATATTCTTTCGAAATACATTAATATTATCTTTAAAAGAATATTAAGTCTTCAAATCAGATAACTACTTATAAGAAAATCACCTTCGAAAGAAATTCGGATATATCTTTCGAAGCAAAAATATGCTTCTAAGTACTTATATATATTTGAAGAACATTTTTCATCCGAAAGCAATTAGGTCTCAGAAGATTTATTCCCTTAAGAATAAAACTTTCATGTTTTAATCTCTTTCGAAACCAAATATGTCTCAGAAGATAAAATACTTATGAATTTTTTCTTCCGAAGCAAATTTTCATAAAGTTAAGGAATATCTTCCGAAGTCAAAATTGGTTTCAGAAGTTTTTATAAAACTTTCGAAGGCAAAATACCTTCGGAAGATTTTGACTTCCAAGAAAACTATATTTTGGGCACCTTTTTCAGAGGTGGGACCGACATTTGGATTTCAAAGTTTATCCTTTTGTATTAACTTTGTGTCAAATCCATTTCATATATATACACCAAACGGTTACCCCCTCTTTCGCTATCTTCTTCATCTGCAGATTTGCTAACCTAAATTCACCCACAAACCGACCTTGTTCTTATCTTCCTTCACAACAAAGCTACCCTAAATAGCCAAACCTGACCGTAAAAACCAACCCAATTTCTCCATGCACCTTTACAGGTAACATAATCAAGTTGCTCTATTGGACTATGAGAAAGATCTATGTTTCTTAGAGGTTTGCCGCTTTGTTACTCTATCAATCTACTTCACCTCCCTCACTATAGATCCTCCACTCTATGAGGATCGGCTATTGGACTTCTGGAGGACTTGCCAAGAGGTCACCATGGATGGGGAGAAGGCACTGTATGCCACAGTACAGGGTAGGACAAACTTTATCACTCCAGCCTCAATAAACACTCATCTTCAGCTGTGTAAGGCCTCGTTCCCAGAGACCTCATAATTGGTCATTCATAGCACTTAATATACATAATATAATACATTTATTAAAACAATGTAGTAGAAGTCAATAACAAAAACCATTCATTTTATTTATTATTACTGTTGTTATGCAATACAACATTGCTTAAACTACAAAAGAACACTTTCATTAATTGCATTACAAAACAACAATAATAACATGTGTGAATGGATGCCAATCTTACCCTTCCGAGTAGCCTCCCCACGTACCATCCTCAGCAATGCTTACCTGCCAACGGAAAAATGCATAAAAGTCAACGTTGCTGAGTGAGTCCTAGTTTTAGTACATAAAAATAGCTTACACATTTCGTACATAATATACTCTTTTCATATAAAGACTTTCTTTACTTTCACACATGTTCATTTGTTATCGCATGTATTCGTTCGTTTCATACTTTATCATTTCATTCGTTATCGTTCATTTCGTACTTTATCCTTATCTTTCGTTATCCTTCGTTTCGTACTTGATCATTCATACTTCGTTACTTCGCTCGTTTCGTACTGATTCTAGATCCTGTCAGGCTTTTCCCCTATTGTGGTCTGAAACCACCATTCCGAGCACAAAGCCCCATTACTATTTGGCACGATGCCCATGGCCTGAAGCCACCATTCTGGGCACAAAGCCTCATTACTAATTGGCACAAAGCCCGTTGCCTGAAGCCACCATTCCGGGCACGAAGCCTCATTTCTCTCTGGCACAAAGCCCAGGGTCGAATGATAAGGATCCCGTTTCGTACTATGGATTCAGTCATCAAGACTGATCCCCTATGTGTGAACTCCCATGGGTTAGCCAAAATCACACGCTATTATACACACGGTTGAGGTAACAATTCTCACAGAGTTGTGATCCTCCTTTCTTTCTGCTTACAAGCCTTTACTTACTTTCATTACGTTTCACTTCTCATCTTTGTTATGTTTCACTTCATTATGCTATACTTTGCGTTCATTCACACATACATCATACTATGTAAAGTCACAACATAATACTTAACGTATATTATATATCATAATATATACTTTTGAAAATTATTAAAAGATAACACTTTATAATTATATACATATCACCCATTCATCATCACATCATACATGTTCTAAGCATAAACCCTCACACTTTCTTGCTTAGAATAGTCCAAAATAGCCCATAAGTCAAACTAGGGTCAAACCCTAAAATTCTGGCTTTCCAAAAAATTTAGAAATTTTTCTATGTGTTTGGGGGCATGGACACTATTTGGGCACATCAAGACTATTTGGGCGTTTTTTCATTATGCAAGCGCATGAGCCTACACTTAACCATCTTAACACTTAGGCGCATGAGCCTCTTGGGCGCATGGACACTATATAGGCGCATCAAACTTTACTTAGAAATTTCTAAGGCAAATCTAGGCGTATGAGCTACTGTTTGGGCGCATCATCTCATACTTAGACTTTTAAGCCTATTTTTCAGGCGCATGGGCCCTGTTTGGGCACATGACCTTGCCTAAAACTTTTCTAAGGCAAAATAGTGGGCGTATGGGCCTTGTTTGGGCGCATGAACACCATCTTATATGTTTCTAACATATTTCTCAGTCCTAAACATTATCTTAGCATGTTCTAAGTCTTACACTACCATTTTAAGCCTTAAACTAGTATGCACAACCACAACACATTAACATACATACATTTCAAACATACGATCATACATACACTTTTTATAAAAACTATTTACATGCATTTTCAGCCTGGAAAACTTTTGAAACATATAAAACATGGGGTCTAGAAACTCACATTTGCCACTTTCAAGCTTCAAACTCTCCAACTTGATCTTTTCCAAACAATTCAAACACCTAGATGTTTCTAAGACACACAAACCCGAACACACATACACATAAGAACATATGTTCTCAGTTTCTTAGTTAAAACACAAACAAAACCGAGCTAATTATACAAAATTTACTTACCAAAAGTTTAGCTACTCTCTCTTTCTAGAACCGAAGAAAATCTGTTTTCTCTCTCTAAATGTTCGAGCAGTTGGTGTAGCAGGGAAGTGTTAGCGGCCATGCCACCTTTTAAACCAAATAATAATATTATTTTGTCCTATTTACACTTAGCCCCCTCCACTTTGGCTTCCTTTCTTTTCTTGCAAAATACTTTCCTTTTCTTTTCTCGTTTCTTTTCCTTTCTTTTATTTGATAAAATTTTCCGGGTGTTACAAGCTGGATGATGTAGAAGGTGATTTATCCTTCCCTAAATCTATTGTTAACTAGTCCTTTGCATAGATGGAATATGAAGGTGACTTCTCAGTCAAAAGCTTTAGAAAAGGGAAGGTCTCATCTTAATTGAAATACCTCCTTCGTGTGGTCATTTTTTATCTAACAAGCATGGAGGAGGGGACCAGATTCCTAAAGACCTTTTCTTTATAGTCCTTGGGATGGTTCAGGGGTCAAGTTTAGGTATTCATAATTTGTATACACTAATTTACCTACAAACTTGGACTCCTTAGAATATTATATGTTCCCTAAATATGTCCAGCACATTCTCAACTGCAAACTAGGCTCACAGTTGAGGGGAATAGGTTATGTTCTCAAATTTGGATAGATGAAGCCTGACATCTTTAAGACAATAAGAAAGCGTATTTTAGGCTTGACAGGGGTAGAAACAACCCTTTTCCCAAAAAATTAGAGCTCATTGCTCAAGGTGGCAACCTAGCAGCTCCAGCTAGTGTTGAACCCACACCTTCTACTTCATAACAACCCACACAACCATTAATAAACATCACCTACCAAAGAATATCCAAAGAAACCCTGCACAAGCTACTCAGCTTGTGCAGGCCCCCATATCACCACCTATGCAGGAGGAAGTGGACACTAGAGCTCCAACTTCCCATGAGGAGCAAACCACTCCCATCTCACCAATGATCAGTGCTGAG
Organism: Flaveria brownii; assembly: GCA_018326445.1. NCBI lineage: Eukaryota > Viridiplantae > Streptophyta > Magnoliopsida > Asterales > Asteraceae > Flaveria > Flaveria brownii. The sequence goes on from BJCN01159201.1 coordinate 7,060, forward strand.
GTTCCTCATGCTCAGACTGATGAGCTCACAACCCTAACAGCCTTAAGCCTTCACTTAAAGTCTCAAAACTCTAGTGAACAACCTTTAGGGGATATTTACCATCCCCAGCCTCTTGATCTAAACCAACCCATTCCCAACCTATAATTCTATGATGATAAAGATATGGGATTCAGTGAGTACCATGAGTCTCTGTTCTCCACCCCTACTCAAGGAGAGACTAGTACTCCTACCTCTCCCATATCAAGCCCACATCATCCACTTACTACCGAGGTGGATCTCCTTGAACCTATTTAGGAGATCTATATGGAAGAGGCTCTTACTTCAACAAGTGATTACATCATTAAGACTTCAACCACGGTAACCCAGCCCATTGACACTTCAACTGAAACTGTCAGTGGGCAGGGGAAATCCAACAACCAAGAACAAGATGCTGGTGATGAGGAAGAAGGCTTAGGTCCTATTCTCTCATCCCCCTAGGATTCTTCTAATGAAGATGAGAGGAACATGAGACTAAAGGTGCACAAACTGACCAAAACATGCACCTATTTAGTCTCTAAGGTTAGTCACTCGGAATCTCAAGTGACTACCTTGCAAAGAAGGGTCCATGATCAGCAACTTGAGATTTCTGATCTCAAGGAAAAACTAGCTGGGAGACCTTTAAGGAGGATTCAACCAAGAACACAAGAACCTATGGATGTGACAAACTTAACCCCCACACCTATGCGAGAGGGTGATGCTACTAAAAAAGGGGACAAAGTCCAAGCAATCACAGAACCTGTGAGTTCTTAACGGAGTATGGACATTGAGAATTCACCATCCTCACTTGCAATTATCCATAATTAGTAACCTCCTCAAGACCATATTAATATGGATTCACTCATATAAAGTCTGTTTGAGGAGGGTATACCAAGAGCTATGCCTACCCCATCTTATCACTTTGAAAATCCAATTATGGGATGGAGGTATGACACTAATAGAAGAGATCTGGTAATCTCTAGATCTCAGGGGCAATAGGAAATCTTTAACTTCTTTAACTTGAAATTCTATGAGAGCACTTATCTAACTGACCCTCCACTTGCCAACCAAGTCAAAACAGGCAACCTACAAGGTTAGTAAATAGGATTCAAGAAAGGGTGTTAGAAGAGTCCAAGCTGAGATCCAGACTATATAAACAGAGGCTAGCAGGTAAAACTATTAGTCAACTAGATGTTGAGGTGGACCCTAAGATTAGCTTCGATGGGGGAAGCCTTAACTAAAGGCCTAGTAGTTAAACCTGTGAACCTTATAATAGGAACCTCTTCAGCACCCATTACCCTCAGTGAGGCACCAGCTGGTGAAGGTGTCTCAGAGCCTCTCTATGTCCAGAGCTTGACTATTAAATCAAGCAATAAAGGCCAAAGCTCTCTCCACCCTGAGTCACCAAGGCCTGTGAGTGACAAAGGGAAAAGGAAACCGACTCCTGAGGAGATTAAGGAGGAGGAGAGAGAGAGGAAGAGGAAGCTAAAGGGAGAAAGTTCCTCTGGGTCTTCAGGATTCATGCAAGCTGCAATCAGGGCTGCCCATAGACCAAACACTCAAGATGATGAGTTGATGGTGACCAGGGTAAACTACTTGGGGGATAGGAACTACAATGTGGATGAACTTATCTCTCTTCCCTTAGAGGAACTTAATGCACTGGTAGACAGGAGCTATTAAAGGAGAGGAAGGAGCCAGAGGATGCAGAGTCGCTCCTCAAGATTTATAATACTTAGTCCTATGGCTGGTTACATGAGACACTTTATATCCTGTGACTGGTTACATGAGACACTTTATACTACATCTTACAACCATCCATACTCTAAAGGCAAAGTGGATACTAATCTAGACAACAAGATCAATGTAAATTTAAAAGGCAGATTGTCTTTTAACATGTGACTATGACATGTCATAGCTTACATCCTGTTGTATTTCAGTAAGGATAAAAGTACTAAAATGGAAAGTTATAGACAAAGGCACCATACTCAAACAATTGACAAAAGTAAAAAGGTAATCACTAACTTATATAAGTTGTTGAGTATCTAGAGATGACAGCGAAAAGGTCTTCAACTTTTTTCATAAGTATGTACGAGACACATGTCTTCTCTATCTTCAGAAGAGTTCAGTCTTTAACCTTTAGAAGACTTTGCCTTCAAGCTTTGGAAGACTTCACTTTTGGTTTCGGAAGATTTCTGTCTTTGGATTTGAAAGATTTGACACTTAGTTATTTTTCTTTGTGCATGGTCAGATCTTTCGAAGTAACTTCCTTGTACTTGAGTGCATGCTGAGAGATCTTTGGTTAGCATCAGCCTTTATGATAAACTCTTACAAACTCTCCCTAGGCTGATGCTACCAAAACTTGAAGATAACTATGAGTCTTGATCCTTCACTTGTTTATAGCCATCATCAGAATCAGAGGCATTCCTCTTTTTCTCAGTTGGTTTGGATTCTTTAAGCTCTTATAGTATGGCCTCATGTCCAAGAGATCATGCTCAGGAAGGTCAAATATATTCTACTAGAAGTATACTTTTAGTCCTCCTTGATCTCTTGTGACATACCAAATGTCTTGGTTCGGAGAGTACACCTAAGACAAGATGGGTCTCTCAGTAGCTAGAGGCTTTACTTGTAAGGGAGTTAGTTGACAAGTCTCTTTTAGTTCACCTTTAGGATGTTCTAACTCATCCTGAGGTGCAGAGGTGGATGCCTTAGACTTCTTCTTCTTCTTCTTTGACTTTAAATCTCTTCTGATAGCCATCCTTTTCCTCTTTCTGTACTTCAACTGAGAAGGTTGGTCTTGATCACCTTGTTTTTCTTTTTCCTTCTTAGTTTGGTCATTTCTGTAACATCTTGTATTTTTAGGCTAACTAAAAGTTAGCTTCGTTAAATTCTTGTAAGGACCTTCGTTGCCAATCATGAAACTCATGTGTACTTCTGTTTATTTACATTATTTTGTCTTTAATCCCTTAATTTGAGTGTTAATAATGTTAATTATTGCCTATAAAAATATATATATATATATAATAATAATAATAATAATAATAATAATAATAAGAGTAATAACTCATAAATAATTGTTAAAGTTATAAATTAGTTAAATCTTAAAGTTAAATTAAGTCTAGGGGCTTATTTGTAAATCTAGAAACTTTAATTAAGAAGTTTTGTGCATAAAATAATTAAAACAAAACTGCAGGGACAAAATGTGTAATTTGTTAAAACCCAAACCCCCACCCTTTTCTCTCTCCCCGAAAATCTTGCTAACCGCCAGCGGAGTCTCCGGCGAGCTCCGGCGAGCCCCAAGCTCACGAAAAACACTCGATATCAATACCCAAACCGTTCCAAACCTTTCGTGTACATGATTCGAACATGATTAAGCACTTAAATTGGGTTTAAAACACTAGTTACTAAGTTCAAACGAGTCATAACCGAAGCCTTTAATCCTAGAGTCGTTCGATCATTAAACCTTGTTAGGTCCCTTAAAAGATTAACATTTAGTCTTTAGTGTTTAGTTTTGTAGTTTATGCTAGTATAGGGAGTAGTTGTGTAATTTTAGTTCCTTAGTTGCTAGTATAAATAGCATAGACGTAGTATAGATTGATAAGTTTTGTGTATGAACTGCTTTCTATCACTTGTAATCGTCTGTTGCTATCAATGAAATCTGAATTTTGTTGATTTTGCTTGAGTTGATTACAATTGCTTGTATTTTGCTTGAATTGTTCATAAAATTGTTACAGATTGCTCTAATTGATCCTATCAATTGGTATCAGAGCTTT
>BJCN01159302.1:1479-24686 GCA_018326445.1 Flaveria brownii
CAAATATTGGTCGTGTGTAAAGAGACATACTATTCAATCTTTACGTATGTCAAAACCTTGAAGGGGTTCCCATTTCACCCTTTAACTTTTAGGGGAGTGGTTTTTTGTGTCGCTTAATGTTACCATCATGAAAAACTCATTGTCGGTACAAATTGGATTTATGAAAAAACATATGCATTTAAAAATATAATAAATAAATGTTAACTATTTAATATCAGTCGATCAGACAGACCAATCACATTTATGGAGATATATTATGCATATTATTTTGTTATAACTTCTAACAAAAAAACATAAATATAATTTTTGGCTACCGACGTAGTTGGAAATAAAAAATCTATCCCAATCAAGAATAAATGAAGGTTACATATGATAAAGCATATGGAACAACTTCCCAACTAGCAAAACACAAAGGACACAACACATCACACGTATGGATAGAAACATCATTGATTTATCATTAGGCGAAAACAATCAATAATGGACTGAAAACCTAAGCAATAAAAACCGTACCAAACAGAGAATTGATAGCCTTACGGTGCAGTGGTTGAATCAGATTCAAGGCCAAATGACGTATAATAAACAATTGAAATATTAAACACACACACATCTAATCTATAATAAAAGGGCGAAACACTACGTGTTTTAATATAAGTTTATAATTTTAATAAGATGAATACTTATTTAGATATGTTATTTGTATTTGAATGATAAAATAAACTAGAGAGAGAGAGAGACTTCGTCGGAAAAAGATATAAATAAAAATTAAAAAGTTTAATCCGGTTCGACCGATAGGTTTATTTCAACCAGTTCACAAGTGTAGAAAAACGGTCAAAATGCTGCAACCAAACCGGTTCTATGACTGATTCTTGGTCGCGATCGATCGGTCCAGACCTATTCTAAAAAGTTTGTTCATATGTAGTTATTTAGTTCATCAAAATTAACCAAAATTCTGATAATGATAAATACTTTTTTTATGATATAAAATGTCCTACTCAACATATGCGAGTCTAAACAACTTTAATATCCTCATGTTTCTTTTTCTTTAGCTTCTATTGTGTTATAGTCTGAAAATATGTGACATATTTATACAAAAAAAGTGTAACTTCCAACCATCGAATTATCTTTATTAGACAATAATAACAAAAAAAGACATCATTTACTTCCAAATGATTATTATTAAATAAAATTTAATTTTGTACGACCATTCACCTCATGATGGGATAAAAAGTCACATCTTAATCGTAATTTTAGCACTTTACTAATTTAAACAAACTCATGTAGGTTTAAAATATTAAAACATAAAAAAATCATCCTTATTTTTAAAAATAGTAGAGTATGATCAACTATTAAACATTGTACCATATGCAATAAAGAGGCCGAGGACCATGTCGGTTAATTAATGCATAGTTATTATGCCAAAATAAATCGTCACAAGAAGAAAATTTGACCCATCATTAGGTTGTATTAAACTACGGTTTTGTTAAAATCAATCATTTATATTTTCGCATAGTGCAATGGCAAATAACCTAAATTTCAAAATAATAATTCATGTGCTTGTGATTGTTAGAAACATTCAAGCATTAACATTAAAACTCAAGTAGTTAAAAAGACATCCATCAAAAGTATGTTTAACAAAACAAACTAGATTAATATCATGTTCAATAAAGAAAATAAAAGCAAACAAACAATACCAATATCTTATTCTCAATAATCGTTATGGATCGAGAAAAGTACATTTTCTTCCAAACCATCCAAAATTCTCAATTTTCAAAATAAGCTCACGACTTATTCGCAAATACAAACACTGTAAGTCTGTAACATCAAGTAACGTTGTAATTATCATATAAAAAGCAAACGAACATATATCGTTTACATACCTACAGACCATACTTGCTTCTCATCTCAACAAAGAAGTCGTAAATCTTCTTCGAGTCCGGAAGAGTTTTGGAGACGCTTTCTCTTTGCATGCACCTTTTGGCCCATGCAATCAACTTTGGGCACTCTTTTTCAATACTAAAGTTTCCAAGGGTCTCAATGGTATAAAACCAACAGTAAAAGGTCACAAGTGCAATATCTGCATACCCAAAGGATTCTCCTATTAAATATGGTTTTTCCCCAATTTGCCCTTCCAACACCTTCAAAATCTCTATGAATTCCTTCTTTGCTTTTTCTTGCTCTTCACCCTTTAATGTCCAAGTTTTTTTTGAGGCATCATAAACCTAAACATTTTCCAATTTAAACAAACGATAAAGTTTAAAACTTATAATAACTTTAAATCATTGAAATTAATATGTATTTGGTTCTGAGTTATATAATATGAATCACGGATAAAATAAGAAATTAACTAATTTAACATTGAAATTATACCCGACTAGTTTCATGTAAAATGTTATTATATACTTACAATATAAAAAAGTTTCTTTAAAAATATGATTATAATGACAATAGAAGAAACAAGTTATACCCACCTTTTTGTCGACATAATCAACCCAAAACCTAGCCTGAGCTCTCAGGTAAGGATCGGCGGGCATCAATGGCGACTTATCATTCCATGTCTCGTCAATATATTGAACAATAATACAAGATTCGTTTATAGGTTTCCCTTTGTGTATTAGAACCGGGATTTTCTTGTGAACTGGGTTCATCTCAAGAAGCAAGGAGTTTTTATTAAGCAAGTCTTGTTCTTTGTACTCATATTCGATACCCTTTTCGGCCAAAGCAATTCTTACCCTCATACCGAACATGCTCGGCCAAAAATCCAACAAAACGACCTCATTTCCCCCCATTTGATTGAAATGTTGTTCTTGGAGAAAGATTAGGGGTTATGCTTTATATAAACATTTGATATCTTGATTGATGTGACTTATGACATAAATTGATCCTACAAAATCGTATTGGATGTTTGAAAGCTAAGAATAGAACTAAAATTATTGTCATCATGTTACACTTTGACTTGGTAATTGTATTTATGGTAAAAAAAATCGTTTTGATAATTATGTTTATGATATATTTAGTAAACTTATTAACCATGTTTAATTATATTTATGGTAAAAATCATCTATTAGTTGAATTTATCTTATAACCTGTAAATTTGATTAGTAACTTAATCATGTTTATAATATATTAGGTATGGAAATAAATATGAAAGCCAGTATTAAATATTTATTTTAAGAAAAAATGATAAAATACCATAATCTTGCAAAGTTGCAAATATTCTTACTTTGGACATTTTGTTAGGTTTTTTAACTACTTACTCGCACATGATGATGATACGTAAACCATAGTAAGAATAAGTGTTTTGCAATTTATCAAAGAACATCATTTCAATAACAAATTACATACATAAATAATGCTTAGCGTTAAAGTGCTTGTAGTCTAATGATATCAATAATTTGATAAGACATCATAAAATTAAGATTTCAAGTCCTTATTAATAATTTGATAAGACATCATAAAATTAAGAGTTCAAGTCCTATAATAAACAAATGATTTTAAAAAATTATTTAAAAAATAATTTCAATATTACTAATTACCAACTTAAGGATGCATCAATGTTGTACGATGAGCATTGAATGTTGTATCTTTTTTTTTCTTTCTTTTAAATTTTTATTTTAAACTCAATACATTTACATCAGTTATAATTTATAAATTTAACCTCTATAATTTTTATTTTTCAATTTTAATCTCCTATACTTTTTATCTTTTACAAATTTTTTGTTTTATAATTCGGTCTAAATTTTAAGAGTTAAAACGCTATAACGTGTGCGTGAAATTCAACGCCGTTATTCAATTTTTTTCTCGTTTAACGTCCGAGTCGCAACGTGCGAGTCCTAGATCGACTTTGCTATTGTTTTATGTTTTACGTACGTGGTTCAACGTTTTTACATCTACTTTCCGTTCGGTTTCATTTTTTTGTTTTTATTGTTTTTAATACAAATATTTTCTGTGTTGGTGGTAGCTGATAATATGACATTGGTACTACTTGAAGAACGATTTTACGCCTCCCGTCGCAACGCAGAGGTTTAATACTAGTTCTTTATAAATAATCAACCCACTCGTAATTGCAAAATAAAAAAAACTAGCGGATTAAGCAAATTGATTTATGGTTAAGAAGAAAGCCCAAGGAAGGCCCCTTTCTTCCATTGTGTTATTATGTTAATCGCATATGCATATGCACCTGCTGTTTAAACGCCTATTTTCTGTTTTCAAATATACATAGGTATTTCTTTCTATTATATATATCCCTCTTTTAATGAAACTTCAGCTTCTAAATACACTTTTGGTCTCTACCTTTTAAGCTATTAGCAATGGAAGTATAGTTTTTGAGTCCACTCTTTTTTAGTGTATGCATTGACAGTTCTTTTTGTATGGATTTTTACAAGTTGATGACTTTAATCAATAGATACCGAGATGGTGTTTAGATGTGGGTTTTGTGAATTATAATGTGATAGTAAGTAGATGAACAAGGGAAAATTGGGTATATCTCCTCTTCACCTAAAAAATTGCATATTTCCTCGAAACATAAGTTTCTAGTGCATAAGTACATATATGCTTCTTCAGCATGTTTTGAGAAAATATGTAATTTTATAAGTTTAGAGGGAGAGATATACAATTGCCCCATAAATAAAAACTCTAATATATCGTGTTGGAGGTACGATGGTTGAAGTGTTACTTTTGTTGAAGCTATTGTAATCATCTCATGGTGTTGAGTGTTTCAAACCTATATTTAAAGAAATGGTAAATTAAGTTTAACAGTCATTTTTGTTGTTTGTGGTGTTAAACTGTCTATATATATGACCCTTTGTAAGTTAATTATGCGGATATAGGCTTTAGCAGATAACCACTTTCAAAGCACACATCTAAACATCCCCAACTATAAATTTATAGTGTAAAATAACGGCTTTTATCTCTCTCTTTCTGTACAGTAAATAGAGTTTCTATTTAATTGATTTTGAAAGAAACTAGTTTTTGCAGCATTGAATTCAACAAGAACACACTGAGATGGAAGATAAACGATTGTATAAAGATGAACGATCGTCTTTGGATATAATCAGCACACTTCCTCAAGCCATATTAGAAACCATCCTATGTCTTTTACCAACTGAAGAGGCAGCAAAAACAAGCATCCTCTCAAGAGAATGGAGATACAAATGGACCAAAATATCTAAACTCGAGTTCTTCGTGCCCCTAGTGTCTAAAAACATGGACAAGATCGAGGTGTAAACCTTTCTATGATTTACACCAATTAAGTTTTGTTATCGCACCAGGGTCTAATACACGAGCTCAGCCTTCTCATGTATCAATCAACAGTAGACCAAGACTCATATGGATTTGATCAAGTAATATTTCATTTATCGAAGTAACATAACTATGAGAGAATTAAGCTAGAGGTAAAAGTATATATAATTACAACATGTATCTTGCTTATTTTGATTTCCATACCACAATACATTGACACAAAAATGACCAACCTTTATGTAGATTGATAGGCATCATACTTGTTATGAGGAACATCCCGTCGTATGGGAAGAATACTCAGATGTTTGGTTGGAGCACCTGAATGAATTGAAGATCAAACGTTTTAGCAACTTAAAGCCTGAGATGGAATTTGTGAAGTTTATCACTTTATCTTGGCTAGATCACCTAGCCTGAAGAAGGTGAGCTTTAGGTGTAGTATGGTATTTATGGACGAAAGACCTGAGATGCTACGAGCCTACGAGTTCTCTCAGAGGCCCCACGCGCAAGTCGCTTCAAAGATTCGTAGATCACTCAACTTTCTAGATTATTAATGTTGAGGTTTATGATGGTAATCTAGAATTCTTGTATTGATACTTGTGTTTCTGTATATTTTTTCTTTCTTGGTCAGTCCCTTTTATTAGTAGTGAATTATGGAGGATATCTGATCATTTGATGTATGAAGTTATAAAGTATGTTTATGAAATGTGCAAAAATTTCATTTCTTTTGAAAATTAGAGTATTTGACCAAGTGTCTTGAGCATCCAATTAAAAACTCTTAGCCATTAATACAACGTAGATGGTAAAGCATTGAGTTAAGCCGGTGAAAATGGATCGGGTTGGGTTAAAATATGTTCTTAGTTGAAATGGGAGGCCAGAATCTTTATTAACAAAATAAAATTGATGTGCTTGTGTTTGCATGTAAATTATTTATTACATGTGTTAGTGTTATTATAAATTATAAGTACAATTTCATATATCACCCTTTAAACTTGTAAAATTACATGTCACCATTTTCTAAAACGACCCGTCCTAACCCACAACCCCACATAACCCAACACGCCCATTTTACCACATATAGTCTAAAGTCTAAACCATTACAAATTTACAACAATGTATAAATAGTATTCGTAATTATAGATAAACATAAACTTAAACTTAAACATGACTTTCACCACTGGTCTATCTACTGGTTGTATTAATTGACATAATAACAATCTTTGTTGTCACTATCACCTTCGATGATGCTAAAACCACCATCTTGATCATCAAAACCACCGTCATTGTCACCTACCGGTCATTGTATATACGAGTAGGTCGAATACAAAAGTAGCAGCCCATGGCTCCAAAACCTATTGTTGCAATATTGCTTGACCTTTAAGACGATATTACCTTACCTAAAATCTGGAAAACGCAAGGCCTGTGATGATATTATATCCAATGACGATCGTTCTTCAGCTTGATCAGCTTTACACACGCGTTTACATTCCATCTTTAGTTGTTGGATCAATGCTGGAAAAACTAGTTACATGGTGAAAATCAGTGTAAGATAAAATTGATAATAAGCCGAGTACAATATAAAGGATCAGATTTTTGTTGGCTTTATTTATATGTGTGCTTTGGGAGTGAATAGTGATCATCTGATGAACCCTATATCAGACAGGTTATGATTAACTTATAAGGGAATCATATAATAACTTGTTTAACACCACACAAAAAATCTAATTATCAACCAAATTTAAACTAATTTTGCCCCTACTGTTACGAAATAACTCTCAAAACCCATATCCAAACAGTACCTTTTATCAGCAAATCTGTTAAATTTGGAACCTTTATCAGATCATTGAACACCTTCACAATCACAATTGCATGTTTCATCATTCATGGGTGAAATTACTGCACACTTTTGAAATTGCATGTTATCTACAAGCCCTAAATCACCAAAATGAAAAGAAAAAAAAAACATGCAGCGAAACTGAAAACAGAACTGAAAGCATGAAAACGTACTGAAGCTATATGTTAACTATTATGATTGAGCACACTGCATGTTTCGTGGGTGAAATTACCAAACACAACGCAGAAGGATATGGAAGTTGTAAGCCCTAAATCACCATGATCGAAAGAAAGAAACATGTAGCAAAACTGAAAACATAATTGAAGGCATGAAAACTGAAACAATATATCATTAAGATTGTTGAAGCGATGAAGATACAACCTCTATCACCGGAAGATTATAGATAACCGCTTAGTTTTGTATTTTTCTAACCCGAATTATCTATTCTGTTTAATAACTTTGGTCGGTGACCTTGCGGGTCGAGATTTCTGGGCCGGGTTGTTTTTGTGGGTTCTCTTGGACACGTGTAGTTTCCGGTGTGTTTCTTTATATAGGTCGTTGTTCTTCTTCTTCCTCCTGTTCCCGCTTTGCTGCTTTGCTGCTTTGCTGCTTTGCTGCTTTGCTGGTCAGAGTTTTTGCTGTCTTCTTGCTTAAGGTATGCATTTTCGAATTTGTTGCCTTTTTTCATCGTTCCCTTTCGGTGGTGCTTCTTCCTGCCTCTGGCTTTCATTTTCGTCAGATGTGTGTATTCTTTAGGTGCCTTTTTTTGATTTTAGGTCATGCATGTTTGGGTGAGTTCTTGATTTGGGGTTTTGTCTTATTTGGGTTTCTATTTGTTGCTGGATATGTGCTATGAATGCTTTGATTTGGTTTTGATTTTTGTTATCCGATGTGCATGTAAGTCCTCCCTTTTTAAGCTTTCTTTTTGCACCACTAGCAAACAGAGACACCGGCTCATCTTCGTTCCATTTTTTGAAGCTAAAAGTTGATTTTTTGCATTGAAGTTGTTTGAGTTTTAGTTTTAAAGAATGAAAAGGATTGGAGCTGTTGGATTTTTTGTTAGGACATTGTTAAATTTGATTAATCAGATTCAAATTTTTGAAGAATGAAAAGGATCGGAACTATTGGGTTTTTTTCTTAGGGCAATGTTAAATTTGACTAATCAAGTTCAAACCCTTATCAGAAGATAAATACTTCACTCATAATTTCGACACATTCTCATTCGATCTGCTTCTTAATTATGAAATTCTCAACTAGGTACATATTTGCTTTAAATTGTCTATTTTCTTCATTTTGTTAGTCTGCAGGTTATGTCATTGTGGTTTTGTTTTGGGAAAATAGTGAAAATTTTATCAAGTTCAGTTGTAATTATTGGTACTGAGTTAGCACAACATTCAAATTGGTTTCAATCTAGAAGTGCTTGGATTCAAAACGTCAAAATTTCGCCTCTGCAAATTCCGCTCTACTATTGAAACTCAGGGAGTAGTTAGGGTTTTACTTTTAAATTAAGTTTACTTAAGAAGATGATTCATTTCATTATGCCTTTTCTTCCTAGATATGATTCTGATACGAACTCACTGCTGGGTCAGTCAATAACCCACTGTTGGGTCAGTCAATCTGGGTCAGATTTGACCTAGTTGTTGCTAAATGGAGGGAAACTTAATGGAGGGAAACTTAATGGAGGGAAACTTAATGGAGGGAAAACTTTCAATTGTGGAGGTGAGGGGGAGTGGTCCACAAAATCAGGAGGTGAAGACCAGGCCATAACTGTCCCACCTTAGCTTTAGTTTAAGTATTCCATTTTCTGCATTTTGTAGGTAGAGTTAGATTATCAAAAGTATTGTTTTCCTTTGTATTTGGAGCCATGCCCTGCTCGAATTGGGTTGTTTATGTCTTTTATTTTCAGTAATCTATAACCGACTTCGGTGTTCTTATCAGATTCATTATGTGAAATTTCAAAGGTTATCTTTATTTCATTATGCCTTTTCTTCCTAGATATGATTCATTATGTGAAATTTCAAAAGTTATCTTCATTTCATTATGCCTTTGCTTCCTAGGTATGATTCATTATGTGAAATTTCAAAAGTTGTGTGTATGAATATGATTGGTGGAATTGATAAATGCTATGTTTTTAATTTTACACAGTCCCATACAAAGAAGGTATCTAGGTTTTCTATGGTTAACTTTTACAGCCTGAGACCCTTTCAAGTGGGTCAAAAGAACCATCTTTAATGGTTTTTATGTTTTTTGGTCTATAAAGTGATGGCTTTTTTGATGTTTCATCTGCAGACATTATATCCCATTGATAGTTCAAAAGATACTAACATGTAACAACCAAATGAACTTTTTTTAACTGGGTGTCTATATTATTACACATATATTTTACTAATACGGGTCTCCCACTGCAACCAACCTTAAATTATATCTTGCATAAAAAGAAGACCTGCAATTAAATAACAAAATTGGTATTTTTTTGATATATGCTAACTGTGTTCTCTTACTTATTTAATGAATAGAATATTCATATTGGTTATGGGTCAAAATGGTTAACATGTGGTTGGGTCAACCTGAGTAATACTGAAAAAGTTTCTAAAAAAAGACATGCCGTGTTATTGAAGTTGTTGTAGAATATTCAATCTTTAGAAAGAAGAACCCTTAAAACAAATTGGTGTAGACAATACTTACACGCATACAACATCTAGATAATGCAATTGAATAATATCACCAATTGAAACATTATAACTCGAAAAAACCATAAAGTTATGGTGCATTATAGGTAATTGATGTTGTTGTATCTGTATTCATTAACTATTTCTATCATGCAAGATGACAAGGTTGGTAGAAATCAAGGTGACATGTAGAAAAGCATGATCATGTAAGAGAAGATAATTCATTACAGACTACTAAAAAATTATGTTTGCCATGTCTTTTAAAGCTAAAAATCACTTAGCTTGTGTCATGGAACATATAGTCCTAAATTATGACCTTTACATGACTGCTCTTCAAAAAATTAAGATAATAATTGAGAATCATGAGATGTCTTCTCCAAAGGCTGCATTAGTGGGGGGTTGAAATGTGCTTTTAGTGGCTCCTTGTGTTGATTCCTATTTGTTTGTGTATCATGTTTGGTATTGAAGATGATGACATATTAATTGTTGCTTTTTGTGCTTTTTTTAACAGGTGGTTGCAGGTTTCATTCTGTCGTTGTCTTGCTGTTGAGGTGTAATCGGATTGTAACTTTATAAGTAATTTTCAGTTTTATATGTATACATACTCATTTTTATATGCAATTTTTAAAAAAATGTTCAGATTTATATATATACAAACACATTTGACTAAAATTTACACGTATTTGGCAAAAAAAATTTAAGGTTTGACCTTAATTTTAACATTTGGCCAGAAATCTTACCAAAATGTGACCGGAATTAGCCGCCGATTAGTGGCCGATTTAGACCGATTTTGTCCGACTAGGTCTGATTTTATCAGACCACGTCCAATTACTAATTTTATCCACTGATTACGTGAAATTGCCAAAGTAACTGACTGACTAGCGATTAATCAGCCGACTAAGCTGGTTTTTACAACACTAATATCTACAAGAGTATCAAATTTAGTTCACGCAAAGAAGATGTTATTGATGAGGTATGTTATTAATTCACTCATCTCCATTTATGTGTTTTTACATATATATTTGTGTATGTTATCAGTTATCTTAGAATAGAAGTATGTTTATTCCTAGAAATAACTTGAATTTAGGATATGTTAAGGCATTTCTTTGACATTTTGTTTCTCTCAAAACTTAGTTGTGATCATACAATGATATCTTGGCCAACAACATATACTTAAGTATCTTAGAATTTAAACATTTACACTATATTATAAATACACTAAATTTTTAGCTGATATTACTATGAAGATGGATCCTCAAACCTTTAACTATGTTATTGAGTCTGGAGCTGCATGAAGTTTTTAACTTTGGAGAGCAAAAGATGAGGTAAACATTAAATACAAATTACTACAGAGTTATCCATCTACTGCTGATGATGACATATAACTTAGATGTGTTAGTTTTGACCCGTGTATCATTAATAGGTCGATTAGGGTTGTGTTCTTATCTTAATTGTGTCAAATAAGACATTATTATATATAAAAAGAATATGAATCAAACACGTACAATGCATAGAACATCTAAGTTAACAATCTATTTCATATAAGATATGTGCATTGTTATAGATCAATTTTGGAATTAATCTTTATAACTAATGTGAAATTTGTGAAAATTTTACAGCCAACAGGTTGAGAGTTAAAGTGGAATATTGGTCTCTTGGTTGACTCTGTTTGGTATATTCTCTTCAGAATAATCCCCAAGATTCTATCTAGGGATGTCAATTTTAAGCCACTTATAACAGATCGATCTGGGTTGTGTAAATCAAAAGAGCCAGCTAAAAGAAGAACGGGTTAAATGGGTCTAACTGTTTAAGAGCCGGTTATAAAAAAAGAGTTACAAAGTTTTCATGGATCAACCCAACCGTTTCAACATACTTGAATTTGTTTGACCTGCTATCTAACTAGTCAATCTTGCCACCTCTAACTCAACCAAATGATAAATATTGTTGAATTAGATAAAAAAGAATTTTTGCAAGGCATCTAAACAGGAGCTTCCTCCCAAAAAGAAAGACATGAAGAAGAAGAAGAAGAAGAAGAAAAGAGTCGAAAAAGTAAATGACTAGAATCATTATGTCAATGGTATGATAGCAGCGATGAGGAAGACTAACCGACCACGTTTTATGTCTTGTAAGCAACTGTTCCAACATCATTGGGTTTTAATCCTCTCCAAATAAGGGTAATAATAAGATGGATTCCTTATGAACGCAGAAGAGAGTTTTGCTGTCTTTTGTAGGCAATCACGTAAGTTTTACTATAATATCTCCCGACCTAGCTCTTCCTCTTCAAATAATCTAATTCAAGTGAAAGGCAGAAGAAAACCCGCTACAACACGCGGGCTCAATGCTAGTTATATTGAATACCAGAATACACTTTTTAATTTTATAATATGTAGGTACCTGTTAAACTGAACTAACATCACTCATCAAAGTAAGGGACAAAACATACAATCCTAACGGTCAACAGAAACATCAAACATAAAACATGCTATCTTTAACACTTCAAATGACTAAAACTACAGTCAAGTTCATAATTAATAATTTCGAGAAATAAATAAAAAATTATTAAAAACCACATATTTCTACAAGATCTTATTGAAAACCTTATTTAATATCCTAAACTACTTTTCCCAACCTATCATCACCACCATCATAATCATCATCATCATCATCATCATCATCATCATCATCATCATCAATCATGAATCAACAACAGAAAGCCATAAATTACCTCAATTTCCTGATGAATTAACAGCCTCAAGAACCAGTAAAGCCTGCTCTTTGATCAAATCCATCTTCTTCAAATAAAGCTCAAGCTCCTGCTTCTTCAAACCATTCCACCTCTCCTCCAACTCCACCCTCTTTGAACCCTCAACCAACTCCATCCCAGCCTTCACAATCTCCTCAGGCAACACAGGACTCTCATCCCTTCCACCATACCGAACAAAACGCGATACATCCATCTTCTTCTCCACCTCCATCCTCTCAACCTCCTTATCATCCACCCCATTCAATCTCATCATACCAACACCATTACCACCACTAGTACTAGCACCATTACCATTCTTTTGCTTCTTTTTACCCTCTGTTACACCACCACCCCATATCAGTTTTGATAGCTCATACCCTCTCTGCTCATGGCTCTTAGAAAAGCTCCTATCTTTACCATTCTTCTCCCTACTAGCATTATTCACATACTTCTTCTTCAACCTCCTGATCTTATCCACCAACTGTGCTCTACTAACATCCACATGCAATGACTTCTTAATAAACTCATGAAACGCTCCCATATCAGCAATCAGACTCTCACCACTCTCAGCCTTATAATCAATCATACCTTTCAGAATCACAATCTCATCATCCTCACTCCACAGCCTCTGAAACAGCTGCTTCTTCGAGTCATCATCCGGTGCCGTATTCCCCTTTCCTCTCTTCGCCTCCTTCTCACTCGCCGCCGGAGCAACCGCCGGCCGCTTACTGGCCGGAGCCGGCGTAACTCCGGTCTTAGATCCAACCTTCTTCACCGCATTCAATCCTTCACGCTCCATCGGAATCGAAGAGATCGGCTTGATGTTACGATCAACAACAACGGTGGATCGTTTGGGCGGTGAGTCGGAATCGGTTTCGGAGCCTGATTCTTCGGGTTCCGATGAGGATATATCTGGAACCGGTGGTTTGATGGCGGATTTGGGAGGTGAAATTAGGGTTTTTTGGGGTCGTTTTTCGTCGGAATTTGAATCGGAGAGGTGTTCGGAATCTGAAGCGGATGTGTGTTCATCTTCGGAAGCTGAAGGTTGTTCTTCGTCTTCTTCGTTGTTGTCTGAAGATGAATAATTGGGAGTTGAAGCGTTGTTCGCCATTGTTGTGCGAAGATGAAGGTTTCTAAATTAGGGTTTGTAAAGCGATGTGAGGAAGAAAAGGTGTATGCGATGGTGTGTTGATTGGTGGGTATACGATGTGATCAGGTGGTAAGTAGTTTTATATATAGTCAAAAACGGTCCTCCGTCTTTTTTTGTTGACATTTGTGCCCCCTGTAGTTTTGATTCAACGTTTTTCTTTCCTTTTTTTTTTTTTTTTGAGATGAATTGCAATTTCATTTCATGTTGTTTATGAAAACTTAATAAAATTAGCTGAACTTCAGTCTTTTGGTTTAAATTTAAGAATAGTATGCGATTAGTGAAAAATAAGAATAACATGTTTGTAGGTATCATTATTGATTACACACTTAGACATTATTTCATCTATCAAAATAAATGAATCTTTTCCACATTGGTTGGTTGTGTAAAGTTTATTTGGTGATTCATGCAATGTCATATGGAAGCGGTCTCTCTACCTAACAAGATAGAGGAAAGACTCGCCTACACCTACCCTCCCCAGACCCTGCTCTTGAGTGGGATAGACTGGGTTTGTTTGTTTGTTTGTTTGTTTGTTTCATGCAATGTCATATGGGGATCTTTTGTTCACTCAGCAAGCTAGATAGCTATCGGAAACGTTGCAACTCTGATCCATATTGAGGTGAGTCGTAACATGAAGGTACTTGGTTCTTTATGGAAAAGACATGATCTAAACTATATAAAGGTACTGTGATGAAATAGTTAGAGTTGTGTATGTCATAACTTGACGACTTCTCCATGCTACATTTATGAATGAAAGTGGGCCAAATATTGTATTTTTATAAGAAAAGCTAATAATACACATAAATAAAATATGTAAGTGAATTTTGTTCTGACAATGGATGTGAAAGCTTATAAAACTGCAAAGAAAATATAAATAAATCTAAAAACTTTCATTTTCTTAGTTTTGTTCATAATTAGTATGCATTTGTTTATCAGACATCATGCTAGGCTGCTGGCATACTAAGGTTTGTTTAGACATTTCAACCTAACAATGGCCAACATTAAAATTTTTTAAAAAATATAAATAAATAAAAAACAGTAATAAAGATAGTAAAATAAAACAATAATGCATTATTTTACCATTTACATCAAACAACTGTATACAAAAATTATACATCATTCACCATCGCACCAGAATTTACAAAAATTATAACATAACTTTGAACACAATTTTGAACCCATTACCATGCCCACATGAACACCAAAGGCTAGTTCAAACATCAATCCAATAACCTTTCCTCATCACCAGAAATCACAGCTAAAAGCGAAAACTTCGCGCGCAGCGATATCTTACTTTTATCAACCATCAGCCTAGCACCCGACACGACCCAGTAACCGGGCAGATCCTGAGGCCCTCTAACCAACTCCGTCGTGTCAACAAACTTCAAAAGCTTCTTACCATGGGCCGACACTGGTGGCCCGATAGGTAAAGCCGAGTTCAAAATAATATCTTTAGGTTGTGGTGGTTGTTTTTGAGCGTTTGAAAACCGCGTGGAGATCAGGGCCGAAACAATCCCTGATTTTTGAGTGGTGAGAACAGGTGACCCGTCCCATTCGGGCTTTCTCACCACTGTGGCCCCCACGACTTTTGAGAACTGCAGGCGTAGGAACAGGACTCGTTTTAGACCAGCATCACTTACTTCAAACTCGGCTCCTGTGACAATAGAGAGTTCGTCATCGGACTCCACTGGGGCCGTGCATATGTGTGAAAAGCTTTTCCATTGAACCTTCTCGTGGTACCTTCGGTCTTGAGAATTTGGGGCCAAGGCCTTCGTGTTGGGTTCTGTCATGAGTTTAAAACTTTTGGGCATGGATGATAGATGCTGCAAATGGATCGCTAAGCAGTCATTCTTCTTTCCTTCTAAATAAAGCCGAAGGCCTGTTACAGGTGTGTTACCAACGTCCACCTGCGGATTTATCAACAGTAAGTCTAATCAGTATTCTATAACAACTAGAGATGACGAGCCTGTCCCTTTTACGGGTCGGGATGGGTTGACAAGAACACTCTTTATACCCAAATTTAAAAACTTTCTATAGATAATATTCTAACTTTATGTTAGATATGATTTAGAGGGTTATAAGGATTAATAAAACAAATTAGACGTTTGGAGAACTTTCGACCCGTTTGACCTGCTTGCTTTACACACAAATTTTTCTTTGACCAGTTAAAGATAAAACATAACCTGGATGGATATTTAACCAGATAAACAATAAAAAATGACACAGAGAAATTATTGCCTGATTTGTATTAACATAGAGCCTGGGACCCATAAATCTGAACTGTAACGATGCAGTGTGATGCTGCTTCCCCTCGGGACCGACTGCAAGCTCACCAAACTCTGGTGCCCATCGTGTCGGAAGCTGGAACTCTAAAAACTGCTGAAGCTCTTCTATAGGTGGTTTATCTGCATAACACACAGGCCGGTTTGTAACAAAAGGTCTTTTGGACATTTCAACAACGAGTCAATAAACAGAAAGAGTTGCTCACAGCGTATGTAAAGATTGATAGCGTGAGTCAAGAATCCGTTGCCATCGATTCCACTTAATAAAGATGTAATGGGAATAAATGACATTGAGATCACTTCAGGTTCAAATTGAACAGACTGACACCACGCATGATGATCAAGGTTTTTGCCATAACTTCCTCCTCTTCTCCTCCAGAAAAATGTTATATCCTGCAATGATACAATAAAAAACAACACAGAATAGAATCTCAGTTTTAGTTTGATCATTGCTTCCCAAGGGCATACTGG
The DNA here is from genome assembly GCA_018326445.1 of Flaveria brownii. Lineage (NCBI taxonomy): Eukaryota > Viridiplantae > Streptophyta > Magnoliopsida > Asterales > Asteraceae > Flaveria > Flaveria brownii. Next base: position 17,864 of record BJCN01159302.1, read on the forward strand.
AAACTTGTATGCGAAAATATTAATAACAAGACAATATCAAAGCGTTAACCTCGATTGCAGGCTGCAAGTTTATCAAGCCATAGTCGTGCCTTTCAAGCTGAAACAAAAAAGACTAATATAAGCTCAAAAGTTTCATAACTGCTATAATCTATCTTGTCAATTTACATTTCCATGGTTAGAAGCTAGTCAACTAAATTAGGGGGTGTCAAGATAGTTGAAGGGTTGTCATAAATGGGTTAAACATGTCAATCCAAACACAACCCATTAATTAAACAAGTTAAATATGACAATCTAAAATCTAATTATTTCCATATCATGTTTCGGGCCTTGTCAAGATTGCCACCCCTGAATTGGATGCTACATTATATGAAATAGGATCAAAATGGAAATAAAGCATAGGCAAAGATGTTACAACCGGATCCAAATCATGGTTTCTTTTTGGGCTCTCGTCTGGCTGCCCACTAAACCTCTTTTCCGCTACATCCTTGAGCTTTTTTCGCACCTCATCTAGTGGAAGAGTTGATGAATGTTGTTGCTTCATATACACAACGTCTTTTCCTCCCATTTTGATACCCGCGATCACATGGGTCCCAAACTTTTCAATAAACCTAAAAGCACATAAACATATCTTTACAAAACAAACAATCAAACGTACCCACTAAATCTCACTTAAAAAGAAATCAGAAAATGCAGGTATTACTTACTTGGCTAATGCCGCAGGTTCCCATGATGATGGAACGGCATTTTTGACATGATCACATAACACAATTTGGGACTTTTTAAGTGTGATATTGTAAAGTGTTATGAACACACCATCTAGCGCGAGTGTTTTCGTGTTCACAGCATCTTTTTGCCAAGATCCTGTGAACTCAAATGCAGCATTGAATTGACCTGTTGGAATTCTTCCAGATAGTGCAACATCCTGGTTAAACTGTTCAGCCATCTACAAAACAAGAAACCAATGTCACCCTAAAAATCAAACGAATCCAACAGCTTTGCAGTTAAAACAGTATGGTTATTCTACATGTTTCACCTAGAAATACAAGAGTAACAAATCATGATCAGACTGTTGCACATCCTAAACCACCATTACTATACACATCTCTGTTGTCAAAAGCCCACAAGGTGCGTATAGGCCCTTAGGAGCAGCCGAGCATAGCCTTGTCGCCTCATTTCAAAAACCCCATTTTCAGGCGCTCAAAAGCATTTGCAGGTCATTTACAGACCAACAATCGTCTGGACAGATCTAAAACAATTACACTAGTCCCAAACAAGCCAAAAATCAACCTAGACTAGCCTAAACCATGTCTCGAACCCCTAAAAATGATATTTTATACTATGTTCTTCGCTTAAAAAAACCCTCGCTTTTTAAGCACCGTGCGCTTAGACCAAGGCTCACCCATCGCACCTTAAATGCACCTTGCACCTTTTACAACTACGATACACATCAAGAATGAGTCATGGGTCTTATTAAGAGCAACATCTCTAGCTGGGGCTTGTGCTCATCTCACAATCCTCATACCTATAAGTAAGATATTACTGTGTACGTTTGTTCGTCAACTATACATATCAAGAACACGCGAAAATATTCCAACCCACAAGATCAAAAAACACCAAAGAAAACTCAATTTAAAGAATCAAATACCTGCTGAAATGATAGAATATCTGAGCTGAATCTCATCCTTTCCCCTTTATCACAACTAATCGATTTCGACACATTCTGAATCAAAATCCCACCTGGGATCGCAATATCCCTCACTTGTTCATCATCAATTCCGATCAATCTGGCATCCGGCGACTTCCCTTTACAGTACTTCAACCTTAAATCCTCCGTCAGATCATACCCCAACCCAATTGACCCAATCGCCGCCTCCGCCGCCGCCTTCAGCCGTAGCGCCACCTCTTTACTACTACTACCCATCAAAATCACTCGCCGGAATCACAAACAAACCGATGAATTCCGTCAAATTGTTGAAAGTTTAGATCTTTTTCTTCTTCTTCTTTCACCTGCTGTGGGTTGAATGAATCAGTCAACTCTGTTTCTTGATGTTATTTTGTGTGTGGATTTAAATATTGATGAAATGCGAGATGGCGAATTGGGTTGTTGGAGTTAACATCAAAAGGGGGTTTTGGTGGGGTATTTTATTCGATTGATCGTCGTGTGAATTGTGGGTACAATACGCGGAATCAAGTCAATATAGGAGTGCTGAATGATTTCATAAGTTTTTCAAGAAAAGGGCTAAATGACAAAGGGAGTGGGTTGTTTTTCACGCCGTTGGCTGCCGGCGGGAAGATGTTTTATTGGTAGTTGTACGAAGAATAATTTGCATTATGAAATTTGACTTTTTTATGTTTTGATCATGCACCATTTGTTGTTCATCTTCAGGTGAAAGTTTCAATGTTTGGCTTGTTTTCAAATATAGGGTTTGGTGGCATTGAGTTTTCTCAAGGTTACTACTTTTAACAAGGTGGTCCAAGAATAGGATGTTTAAGTTTTTCGGTTGGAGACTCGAGTTTGATCCTCACTGAGTGCACACTTTGTGTGACAAGCGCATGAAGATGATCGGAGAATGCTAATTAGGGTCTGATCGGAATGCGACTGTGAGGAAAAGATAGTAGTTTGATCGAACTCATCCTTGTGGATTGGTTTAAAATTATGGGTTTGTTGCCTCCTATGACGTAGTTGGGTGGGTGTTGCGTGCTGGTTAACCAGTACAGATCAACTCGTTTTATAAGGTAACTACTTTCACTTGTTTATATAATCAAAGGTTTCTTTACTCGGTGATGAGGAAGCGTAAATATATTAAGTAGAGTTAAACCTTTAGTGTGAACAAGGTTTATGTCGTGCAAGTCTTCAAGATGTCTTTAAGAGGCTCGTTGAACTTGAAGTTTTTTTATTTAAGCTATGTATTCTTATCTTATTTTGTTAAAAATAAAAACAGATATGTGATATAAACGAACATGTATATACCCAAATCTTTTGTATCATGTACTTTAATGCATGAGCAAACAACTCTTCAAACTTAAGAAATGAAATGGCAACGTAACAATTTAATAAATACCTCCAAGTTTTTTTAACGACAACTTTATCCTACTTCTAAATTACTCCAAACTAATTTACAACATGTTTAAATTTAAACTTAAAACCTTCTCTCTAAGAGTCATATTTTTATCAAGTGGGCTAGGCCCACATTGATATTAAATATCTCCTAAGTGATTAAAATGTTGATTTAACCATCCCTTAAGTTAAATATTACTCGTAGTTCATTTACTTAATTTTAAGTGGGTTAATGAAATTAAGTAGGGATTTTACGAATTATGCATGTTATGGTATCCAATAGCTTAGAGAAACTCCTAGTGATGATTATAAAATGCTATTTAGGTTTAATTTGGATAATCTAGCTTAATCACTCACATGCATGTTAGCGTTCTTAAGATGGTTTGACAATTTTTGACATATAGTGGGATTGAATAAAAGATTGTGTTCTAAACACTAGTTAATGATTAAAATTGATTATAATCACCCTAGATATATTTTGGATGGAATCATGGTTTTAATAGGAAAAATTCTTATTATTGACTAAAATAATGATTGCATCTTGAATTAGATGAAATAGTGAAATGATAAAAAAAATCCAGCTTTTAACTTGTTTAGAAACACATCAATTTCAATTATATTATTTTTATTTAAAAAAACAGGTCAATTGACGTTATTTTTAAAAATAAAAAATTTAAACTCAAACTCATTCTATGGTGTCACTTTACAATCAAATGGACATCAATAGGAGATTTTGAGTGTTTAGAGATAAATTGGTCGTATTGATGATGAATATGATCACACAGTCATGTTCATGCATAATATGCTTCTGAATATACTGACAATTGTTTTGGATGAATAATATGTCAATATGTAGTAAAAAAAATTAGGTAAAAGCTAAAGGATTGAGTACCATTTTTCTCTAAAGAGAATAAATACATATTTCAAAATTTGAGTATACACATGATACACATACATATTTGCCAAATTGGTTACAGTGTGAACAATTTGATAGATATTATTTGTGTTGCCAAGCTACAAGTGCCTAGCGGTGGCTAGCACACGTTAATGGACTTGTTAGTTCTACTTTGTACATGTTAGAGACTATGTATTAACTTATAGCAAACTTGCAAGTGTGTTAGCCTTCAGAACTAGACTCTTACTAGAAGTATGTTTGCGAACTTTGATTCTCACATTGGCCTTGAAGATTAGGATCTACGAGTGATTGATTCTTTCATCTTTGCTGACTGTGATTCACATAATGTGACGTTGATGACTTAGATTCTCCCTTAATAGTATTTTGATCTATGACACACATATTTGGTATTATGGACAAGCATTCTGACATTTGATACCGAGAACTAGATTCTGTTGTCATGCAATATGGTGCCTATATGACATAAAAAAAGTTTTTCAAGCACCAAAGCGCTATGGTTTTATTTTATTTATTTAATAACAACAATACCCTATATCAAGTTTTCTATTTTTATATTATACAGGAAACATGAAAAAATATATAATTTTACTCATGTATTAGGTTTTCTGTCGCTTATAATTTTAAAAAAAATCATAATCATCGCTTTTATCTGGGGTCATCATCCATTCCCCGTATCTATTATTTTATATTTTCTATTAATGGTTGTGAGTGAAAGATAAAAAATAAAAAAAATAAAAAAAAACAATTAAGTGTTATTTAATTAAAATAAGGATAGGTATACAAAAACTTAAGTGTGATGTTTTATAAAATAAACAAAATTTATAGGGTGATGATAGTTCTGTTAAATATGGAGAATGCAATGAGAAAGCTGCGTGAATGCTTTAAGAACATTCCTAATCCATCCTTATCCCTAAGCCAATCTTCATATGTTAACAAAATAACATAATAATATACTCCATACAATCCTGTCCACAAACTGAAACTCTAAATTTTTAGGGGAAAGCATACACTCCTATATTTGGGATTGCTATTGTTCACCCTTATATTTAGTTCATTTTTTTAATAAATTTAAATAGAAGAGAAAGAAAAAACAATTAAAAAAAGAACAAAAAAGTGTTATTTAATTAAATCGAGGTAGATATGAAGAATATGATATTGAACGTTTTAGAAAATAAGAGATAAATTTAAAAAATAATGAAAAATTTAGTAAATTATAGAGATTGGGTTGAGTTATGAATGCTCTAAATTACTTATAACCAATAGTAATGTTCAAAACACTCATGGCTAGTAATCGCTCGAAGCTCGCTTGAAAATAGCTGAAAAAAGCTCGCTTGAAATCGGCTCAGTTTGTCAACGATCTGAGCCCAAGCCAAGGCCAGTTTGGTTCCTGGCTCGCTCGTGAATCGTTTAAATTAAAAGTCTAAATTATAGTTTTATAAATACTAAATTAAATTATGTCATATTATTTAAATAGATCATATATATGTGTGGTTAAACTACATATAAAAATGTAGAGTATGATAATAGTTGATAAAATATCAATATCATGTAATTATTTTTATAGAGTTAAGATAAACGAATATAAAAACATAATATTTTGTTTTATACATAAAAACATTGGTAAACAATAACAAAATGATTTTTTTAAAATAAACAAGACTTGTGAGCCAGCTTGGCTCTGCTCGTATATAAACGAGCTGAGCTTGACTTCACATTTTTGGGCTTGTAAAGATAAACGAGCCGGCTCGGTTTGGTTTTTAAAGGAGTCGGCCCACCTTGGCTTGACTTGGAGCAGCTCGTTTACAGCTTCAACAATCAGGTTTAAACCTAAGTGGTTATTAAAAAGTTTCTGAATCTTATCACTAAACTAACAAATCATGTCTAAAGTGACCCTATAACAATTTTACATGTTTAAAGTGTTATGAAAAGTTTCATGTTGGATTTTGGTAATAAAACTCATAAAGTATTTATTTAATCTAAGCATACATCAAAGTAAACCAAATTTGAGAATTAGAGCCTCGATGTGATCTATTTCAATGATGCTCATTTATTTGTGTTTTGTTTTTTTGTTGGTTATTTTGGATCATGTGCATTGTTAAAACTTAGTAGCTTAATTTTATTTTGTAACGTGTTTATACAACTTTCTTGTAAAGTTTTGTAACCGATAACCCTTTTACGTTCATCGAAATTAATATTTTGTTTGTTGAACAAGTGTAGTTTAAATATTGTCCCACACCAAACATCTTTTTGAATTTAAATCTATTCATCTTTGGTATAAGCTTAATTCTTATGTCTAATCCATTGAAAACTCACCATACATTGATAATATTTTTGGTAGGAAGGCGATTGTTCATCTAACCTAGGCTCTATCAACTATGTGGATGTTTTCTTTCTTTTTTACTGGTGAACATCCACCCTCTACTTAACGTCAACTCTAGTTCTAAAATTATTAAATTTGTAATTTGCAGGATTTGAATTCACAAAACTTTTGGCTACTTGTATAGCATTTTATCGTAGTATGTTGATTTAGGTGTTGTTTGTTTTTTCTGCAAAGAAACGTCTGCAGTCTGCGGACCATATCTGCAGACATCTGCAGCAGAAGAGGTGGACCAAACGTCTGCAGTCTGCAAGAAAAAAACTGTTTGTTTTTTTAACATCTATAAAATGCTAAAATATTCTGTAATTAAATTACACCTATTTTTTAAATAATGAAAAACACCAATACCAACAAAGTTCATAATTAAACACAATTAACATAAATAACCTCAGTAAACTTAAACAAATTTCCCAAGCCAAATATTAAATTACACCTATTTTTTATTGTATGGCCAGTATCATCCCATCCCCTT
>BJCN01159387.1:0-12138 GCA_018326445.1 Flaveria brownii
TATAAAAGGAAGATGACCTAATTGTAAACATTGCCGAAGCGTGTGATTCAATAGAAAACACCTTTTCGCAGAATTGTTCTCTCTCTCCATAACTTTACTGTTACATGCAAAATCATTTGTGTTCTTGCTTGTTTGTTTAATTCTTGTGCTAAATCCGCTGCGTATACAACCTAATTGATCAAACTAGAGGCTGGGATCCTTTCACCTGAAATGATCATACATGCCAATTCAATAGGTGGTTGATGGTTGTTCTGGTTGGAATCTCCACAAGTCTAAGAAATAATACGGTTGAAGAAAAAAAAAGAAAAAGAAGACCAAGTGTTGGTTGTTCGCATTAGTCAATACGGATGAACAAAGAACAAATACGGTCAAGTATTTGTTCATCCGCATTTACTAATGCGGATATGCATAACAAATACGACCAAGTATTTGTTCATCCACATTAACTAATGTGGATATGCGGAACCAAATGCGATTAAGTATATGTTCATCTGTATTAGTCAATGCGGATTGACATACTTAATGTGGAATCACAACAGAAGAAATACTAATGAAGACAAAGACATCCGTGTTACTTAATGCAGATGAACATTTACAAATGCTCATTATATTTTGTACTTAGACTAGTATTCTGATGTATAGTTGTCTGAGTAGTTTAGTTATTTTGTACGGGTATTGTATCAGCCTATAAATAAATAGTATACACTACTTTTGTAAGTTTCTAAGTTTGACAGTTTCATTATTCCAAGTTACTGTTTTGTGCTGCAAACCCTAGCAAACTTTGTATCTTGTTTACCAACATCAATATACAAAGTATTTATTAGTATTTTCAGCATTTATTGTTCATTCATTTTGAATTTCTACTGCATATTCATTGGCTCAATCATCATATTCGATCCTAGTTGGGTCACATCAACTGAGATTCTTATCTCGGACCCGATCAGACATATGGCAAGATTCATACCACACATGATTCAGAGATGGGTGTTATGGTATTTGGAATTAAGATTTAGAGACATTATCTCTACGATACAAATGGTATACACTACACTAATCAGTTATTTTTAAAGCATATTTTCAAGATTTTTTTTTATAATCCGAAAAAAGAGGTGGATGGAACTAGTAAATAAGTATGATAATGAAATTTGTGACAATCCAAGTATACATGTAGTAGAAAATTAGAATTAAATCAGTAAGGATACACAAGATGATTAGATGTTAACGTGAGTCTAATTGGTAGAAGAATGAAAATGCAGTAAAAAACATTATATGAAGATAAAATTTAGAAAGAAAGCATCGTCATGAGAACAAAACTATTAGCATAAATATTATGATCTAGTATAAGATTTGATACTACATGAAGCCCATCAGCTTATATACATGATGTATCTTGGCAGCACTACAATGTATAATAACAGAATAAGTATTGGTGGTTTGAAATGAAGGAGGTCAATTGACTAATTTTAAATTGTTTATAAGTTTAAAATCAGCATGCATTCATAATGTTTCTAACAATCAGGGTTCTCATAATAGAAATAACAGTTGATCGCAATTGGCACAAATCTTTCATTAATAAGTAATGGGCCTGAAATTACATATTGTAAAAATTAGTTAGAAAAAATTTATGTAACTGAAATAGCTTCAAGATATGACTATCTTGTATCTAATAGAGAGAGTCATTTCACCTCACCATTCTAGCAAATTCCTGATAAAAAATGAGATCTAGTTTAATTCATTACCAACAAAACACATGGACAAAGTGAGTGGATAATTCAATCTTTAAAAGACATGCCAAGAGGCGATGCGATAGACTTTTGTAGAATTTGGTATAACTTACCATTCATTGAATTCTCATATAATAAGTTATCATAAAAAAATTAAAGCAACAATGTTTGAAGCATGATATGAAAAAAAAAGTGTAGACATATATGTTAGGCTAATTGGAGAGAATTTGTTGTCTCCCGAGATTATCCAAGAGAGAGTTGAGAAGAAAGTTAAAATTAAGGAGTCTAATAGTCGTATAGTTGCAATAGAAGATTTATGTTAATTGAAGAAGAAAATACATGAAAGTTAATTTTGTAGATAGAGTTAATATGAAAGTATTACCATGAAATGATGCAATTACATTCAGAATAAAAGATAAGCCCATGTTACCATCGCTTAAAGCAACTTAACAAATTATTTGGAATCCATGATCTTATGTGTCACACATTTTGGGTGCATTATATGGGTGTTGTTTTACTTTACAATAGAAATTATTACTTTATTTAGACAAGTAGACCGATTATCTGTACATTGGAATAAATCATAGAACAGAGAAGTTGTCAGGTCATAATGGTAGGACGATTCTCTCATTTGAGTGGTTTAAATTATTATTCATAGGCTGAGATGGTGACGCAAATGTAGATGGTGGACTAAGCTATGTCATGCATTGTCGATGGTTGATACCGTAATGTTTTTTTAATTTTATACTTTTAAACAAAAAATAAAATATAATTGTAATTTAATTTTTTGCATGTGTAGTACTCATCATTAATGATGAAAACTAGTACCTTTTTTTAGATTTGTATGATGTCACTATAGCTTCATATATTCTTTCCATATAAATGTCATCCAAATACTTGTGATGGTTCATGGTGCATTTAATGTTTAGCAAATTGTTGTGTAATATGAAAAATATTTTTTAGGTTTGTTGCACGTATATATTATTGGTAGCACTCTACAAGTGCAAAAAGCAAGTGTTGTTGCTTGACTTGTTCCTACGTGCACTCCTTACGCCCATAGGGAAACCTTTGTCATTGTATAGGTGCCCACTTTCTTTGCTTTACTCAGGGCAAGGTAAACATAACTTAACTTTTTTATTTATTTTTTAACTTTAATCGGGGCGTAGATTACCATCATTCCTGCCCGTTTAAGTATATATATATAGATATGCTTCTAACCAGACGGCAACCTTCGCTGGTCTACAATGGTAATCAATTGGTGTAGCGGTCATAGGTAGAGGTTGAAGAAGATATGTAGGTGTGGCAGTTCAGTGCCCACCACCATCAAGGACTGTCACTAGACACATTCCTCTGAATGATCAGTTTATTGTTACGGCCACCCATCTGCTTCAGGAGATGCATAGTGGCATATGGAGTTGAGCACCGTCTAGGCTGGTTCAGAAGGCACAGTTGCTCCCCCTCACCCAACAATTGTTCATTTTGTGAAGTAGATGATACATGGTGAGGAGGAGGTGGGAGGGGAGGCAATGGAGATGCACCGGTTTAGATTAGCATCCCTCTGAGTAGTTTGTATTTTGTTTATTTTTATATTTTTTTATCTTTTACTTTAAAAGAATATATTTTGATATAGTTATCTTTATGGTGTGTGTGATGGTTGAATGATTTTATTTAAAATAATAATTAAACAATAAAAAGTTACATTCTCAGTTCAATATTATCATTCCCTTGTGCCATTACATCATGATACTTTTGAAAACATCGCCCATATATAACCTCCCAATCATTAGCATTTTTATGTTTCTTAATTTCTCTAATAAAGCACCAACTAATCAAAGCCTAACAAAATGATTTTCATAAATAAAAGCAATTATAATCAATTGGTGACCAGTTGTATCATCAGGAAATAACCAGAATGGAAATGGTCGCATAGTTATTGGTGGATATAAATGTTAAAACCACAAGAAACTTGTTGGCAATCAGGATCGCGGCGGGTGGCACTATCATCCAGTGCTTATACGGAGTTATACCTAGCTTTTTCTAGTCTAATAAATGTCTTATTTTCTAGGTAGCATGAAACATAGCATTGTACCTATCCAATAACTACCAAATGAAAACCATAATTACTTTCAGATAATACATCATTTGAACCAAAGATATATGGACGGAAGGCAGTTGGAGTCCAAAATAAAAAGTGGCAAAGTTGTTCTTTTCTTCATCTCCTTGGGAATACGAAAACCCATAACTTTGTTAAAATAATACATCTTTGCCTCTTGCAATTAAAAACATTGATTGACTTTACTGCATTGACCCTTTTCATTACTAAAATTGAATATCTTGGAGGGACTAGAATATGTTTTCATGCTACCACATAGGAACTATGTCTAGGAGGGTCTAACATTATTTATTGCTGCTTATCCTTAAATGGACGACTACATGAATGGGTTTCACTTTTGCAACTTTTTTATTTGTTTTTGCATGATGAATGTATGATTCAATCTTATTTATCATAGAATCTGGTTGGAGAAGTGTAAGGTCCACACTTAGAGGCCGATGCAACCAAAGCAGCCAAAGAGCTCTCAACATGCATGCATGAAGTATAGATTAAAGTTACTTTGGAAGTTTTACACAACTCAGAAAAATATACTAAGTGTAAAACCTTTCGAAGCCAAATGATCAAATCTTATGAAGCCAAAGATGAAGTATTCCGAAGCTTTAGAGAGAAAGTCTTTCGAAGCCAAAGACTGATTTCTTCCGAAGAAAGAGAAGACAAGCTTTCTCTGATCACCATTTGATAAAAGCTGAACAACTATCCGCTACCACCTCTGAAGACTCACCAACTTAGATAAGTTGGTGAAAAGGTACATACTAATATCAAATGTAGATTAAGGTCATTGGTCCGTAACTTTCTACTTTTATACCTTTTATCTTTTTTGTAATATATTAGGATGGGAGCTATGCCATGTGATAGTCACAAATCAAAAGGCAATCTGCCTTTTGACTATACATTGATCTTTGTAACACTTGTAATAGAAATTGAGAATAATATATAGCATTCTTGAAAACCAAATATTATCTTGTTCTTGTTCTTAGTTCTATCTCATATTTACTTGTGTTGATAGTATCATCAACCAAAACCCGACTCCCTATTTGATCTGTTAAGTGTTCTAAGTCTCTCCTCTTTATAAAACTGTTGCATTGACCCCCTTCAACAGTCATGCGATGGTCCTGTAAGATCTCACAATCTTAAATCCCTTTAGTTTCACAAAACAGTTAACAACTCAAATGGTAGCTCTTACCAAGGCTGATAAGGAAACCGATACTATGACAAAATCTCCACTAATCAATATTAATGACTTTTGATAATTGGTGCCAAAGAATGGAAGGATTTATCAAGTCTTAAGATAGTAGGTTGTGGGGATCTATTATCTCAGGATCTCATGTTCCATGCACTACTCCATCTGTTGCTGGTGGTGGAATGATACAAAAGGAAATGGCTAACTACTCAGAGCAAGACTGAAAGAAGATTGATGTAGATTAGAAAGGGATGACCACCCTCCAAACTACACTTCCAAACTTTATCTACACAGGCTTCAAGAAGTGCAAAACTGCTAAGCAACTATAGGATGCAATAAAGTTTATGTGCGAAGGGTCTAGTGAGGTAAAAGAGAATAAGAAAGACTTGAAGCAACAGTTTGAGAACTTCACGTACAAGATGGGTGAAAGCATGAATCAACAATACTTTAGGTATTTTTAGATTATGGATACTCTAATGGATGTTGTAGTAACTCTTGAGAATAGGGACATTGTAAGGAAGTTCATGTCCTCTCTTCCCAGAAAATGGACACACTATTATCTGGTCATTAAAAGGATTAAAAACCTCAAGACCCTTATTCTTATTAAGTTGTATGGTATCCTTAGTGGATATTAGATGGAGATGACCATGCAAAATCCATCTGGAAACTCCAACAATCAGTAGAGTTCAACCCTTAATGTGGTTGAAAAGGATTGCGGAGAACCATAGCATCATCTCCTTTGCTCTCCTTAAAACTCACAAAAGGGTCCTTTCATCACCTTCCCAAAGACACTAAGGGAAAGCTACATCCAAGAAAGCCCATTCCAAGAGACAAGATGAAGCCAGAACTAATCAAGAGCAAACCTCACCCTAAGAAGTTTGTTGCATCATCTTCGAAGATGAAGACGGAAGTGGAAAATGATCAAGCTCAGCTTTCTACTCAAAAGAAAACCCTTAAAAAGAAGCTAGTTGATTGCATCATGTGTTGTAGTACTTCTCATCTTGCTAAGGATTGCATCTACAATCCCAAAAGTACTATCCACTTAACTAAGAAGAAAATTTTTGAGAATAAGAAGACAAAGATAGCTTAAGAAGGATAATATTTCTTTTCGGAAGCTCCAAAGTGAAGATGAAAACAAGTGAAAACTTGCCTTCAGAAGAAAATTTGGTTTCGAAAGAAAGGAATTATGCTAAAGTACTAAAGTCTGCTACAGTGGATGCAAACTCTTTTGAATGTCTAGTCTCCAAAACTTCCAAAGTTATCAAAACTTCTGAAGTGTTAAAGGTCAAATCTAATCTTCCAAAGATGGTGTGGAACATAAAGAAAGACCATGCGACTAAAACTTTCCCATCAACAACAACAAATGATCCTCAAAGCCTTAATATAGGATCAATCACTGTTATATTGTTTTCACTTCAGTTTGACAAGACCAAGACCAATAAGGCTTGGGTTTTCAAATGTAACTAACCATCTATTTTTATGCAGGAACAGCTAAAGACTAGAAGAAATGTATGGATTATTGATAGTGGTTGTTGACAAGCAATGGGTCTTTGCTACTAAACTTTGAGAAAATTGATGGAGGGCCAGTTGCTTTTGCTGGAGATTTAGGAGGCTACATTACTAGAAGGTGCAAGGTCACAAATGGTAAGCATATCATTGAAAGGTAAACTTTGTCAAGGAGCTTGGGTACAATCTCTGAGTGTATCCTAGTTTTATGATCAGAGACACAACATGCTCTTCACTGAGCATGATTGCATTATTTTCAATCCTAGGGTGATCATTCCTTAGGGCATGTTCTGCTCATGGCCCACAGGAAAGGGAACATGTACAAGATGGATTTGCAGGAAACATCCTATTTAGGAGAAGTTTCTTGCTTTCTATCTAAAGCAAATAATTATGGGTCTTTCCTCTGGCATAAAAGAATATGCCATGTAAACTTTAAAAATATGAATAAATTAATTAAGAATAATTTGGTTACTGGAATGCGAAAGAAAGAGTTTACAAGTAATGACTATTGTGTTGCATGTCTAAAACAGAAGCAACATAATGTGTCTCATAAGCCAAAGGAAAGGAACTCCATCATTACACCCCTGAGATATTGAAAAACTTCATTCCTAAAATTAAAAATCAATGTGATAACAAGGTCAAAACCATAAGATGTGATCAAGGAACTGAATTAAAGAACCAAATCCTTGATGCATTTTATGATGAAAAGGGTATTACAAGACAACATAATGCTCCCAGGACTCCTCAGCAAAATGGTGTTGCTGAAAGAAGAAACAAGACACTTACTGAAACTGTAAGAACCATGTTATCTGACTCTAAAAGGCCCATCACCTTCTAGGCAGAGGCAGTTAACATGCCTACTACATGCATAACAGAGTTTTAGTAGTTAAGACTCATGGTAAGACTCCTTATGAGAAGTGTGCATAAAAGGAGACCTTTCATTAGTTTTCTAAGATCATTTGGATGTCCTTGCACCATCTTGAATACAAAAGATCAAGTAGCCAAATTTACTGAAAAATCAGATGATGGACACTTCATTGAATACTCTTCTCAGGCTAAGGCTTATAGAGTATACAATCTCAAAGCTAGAGAAGTCAATGAGTCAGCTAGAGAAATCAGATGATGGACACTTCACTTAGCACACTACTATTGTGAAAGGTTCTGGTCCTGATTGGCTGGTTGATCTTGCTTTAGTTATCAACTATTTTAACAAATCTTGTAAAGATGTTTCGGGATCTACAAGCCCAGTACAAGGATGACTTGTACCTAGGTTAACTTATCAACAAGAGATCCTGTCCTAAGATTTGAGCTGAGAAGACCAAGCAAGAAAACTAGTTCAGCGCCATTGATAACTAACCCTGTAGATGGAATTCCTATCAGCACCATCATGACAAATTCAGTTGATACATCTGAGATGCCTAAAAATTCCAACTCAGAGGCACAAAAGTCAAATGAAGGAACTTTCAATTTGGGAGGAAACGGGGATGGGGATAGTGATCAAGAATTTCTTCATGTTGATAGCACTCCATTGAAGACAACATCAATGATGTCATACACTTATTGGATCAAGTTTCTCTTGATAAGTGTGTTGATGTGTTGGGTGACACTCTATTGCTAGATTTGAATTTCATAAATTTAGATCTGTCCAATCAACTTTCTATGTTTCCTTAACTTAGGATCCATAAATCATAACATACCATAAACATCATTTGATATGTTGACATAGGGGTGAGAACAAGAGGACAAATCCATGACAAAAATGTTTGTCTATACTCTTTTTTCTTGTCAGAGATAGAGCCCAAGAAAGTTGATAAAGCTTTGAAGAATAGTAGTTGGATTGAAGCATTGTAGGAGGAGATGCTTTAATTGAAAAGGCAAAAGGTTTGGAACTTGTGTCCTCTTCCTCAAAGGAAGACCACAATAGGTTCCAAATGGTTATTTAGGAACAAGAAGGATGATAGAGGACTTGTCATCAAGAACAAGGATTGACTACATAGATGTTTTTGCTCTAGTGGCAAGATTTGAAGCTGCTAGGATATTCCTTGCTTTTGCAAATCTCACACTATCACAAATCATCCAGCAAGATTTGGATGAATTGCCACCAGACATGGTTGAAGAGATGGATCTTCAGTGGTTAATACCAATGATAGCATACAGATCAAAGAAGTTTCTACTATGAAACAGCCGGTTGAATATGGACAAGAAAAAAAATTGTTTGACAAGACCAAATTGAGTTGCTACAACTGTTAGTTTTATGGTCACTTCTCTAGAGAATGTCAAAACCTAGAGCTGATAGAAACAATCAACAACCATAAACTTTAAGTGGTTACCATACAAACAAATAAGTTCACCTCCCATTTGCATTCCATCTACACCAACACTAGAACTAATTACACAGTACAACCCCAATCAACACTAAAAGTCCTCTACAATGACAATCAAACAGGATGGTGAGTGTGACTGGAGTATGTATGAGTCAGAGATACAATCTCTTGACCAAGCCATCATGGTACATATAGAGGATAAAATTGTTGAAATCCAAAAGAGCTAAAGGAGAATCTCTATTCTCAAGCATGCATTGATGAAGTCATAAGATACAGAGAAAATGCAGACCAACTTTCTAAAAAAGTTATTAAAACAAACATTTTAAATGACATATTAAAATGAGAACAAAAACAATAAGAGATCAAAATTCTGTCACTAAAAATGATTTGGAAAAACTGTTTTCTAAAAAGCTAACATTAGCAGCTCAAGTTGAGCAACTCTCTAAATCTTTGACTTAGTAAAAAACACTACAAGATGAAACTAAAGTGAAACTTCAAAAATTTTAAGTGAGCAATAAGAAGTTTGAAGAACTTCTTGCTCAACAAAGGGCATTCAAAGACCCTTCAGGTAGGGATATAATAAGGTCAACCCATCTTATAATGATAATTATATCCCACTAACTGACTCAATGTCCAACATGCATAAGGAATCACTTGACCCTCATGACAGGACAGATGCCTCCAAACCATCATCATCATCTTCTAAATCATCATTAATATCAAAATCACCTCTAATAAAATTTGTTAAAAGCCAAGCACCAACACAAATAAATTCAACAAAATTCTATCAAGGGGAAAACAATGAATTTGATGTACACATAACAGATAAAGATGATGAAGATCTACTATATGATGAATCAGATCAACTATTACTAAAACTAAGAAGGTTTCAAGTGTGGTTGATACAACACCAAAACAACCAAAGCAAACTCAAGTAATTCATATCTGCTCTAGTGGAAGAAAGGTTGTGTCTTCCATTGTGTCTCCAATAAGACCAAACAACAGGAAAGGGAAAGCACCCATTCAAATCAAAGAATCAACCGTCACATATGATATTCTATTAAAGTCAAACTTAAACTCAAATGTTTTCAGCAAACAAAGTACTTCAAATTTATCATACCGTGAGTGCTGTGATCAATACACCCACATTAGAGAGAGGTTGTCAGACACCTTCACTAGTTGGTGCTTACTAAGGGTAATGGGTGTTGAACCAGTTCCTGTCTCAAGGTCCACAAGCTCAACTACTGGGCTTTTAGCCAAGGTTTCCCCTTCGAATCTAATCTGTGGGTCACCCTCAGCATCCAGTTGACCAAAAGTCTTACTGCTATCCTCTGTGTATATAGCTTGGTTCTTCTCTTGAACTCTTCAAGTACCCTATCTTGAATCCTATCAGCTAACCTTACTGCTTGCCTACTTTGACTTGGATTGGCAAGTGGCATATCAACTAAATATGAGCTCTCATAGTATCTCAGGTTGAAGTTGAATATTTCTTGTTGTCCCTGAGACCTAAAGATTACCAGGGCTCTCCACTATTGGATTTTCAATTCGGTGAAATGGGGTAGACATTGCCCTTGGTATACCCTCCTCAAACAGGCTTGGAATTAGTGAATCCACATCAATGTGTGCTTGAGGAGGTTGTTGAGTATGGACAATTACAAGTAAGGGTGGTGAGTCCTCGATATCCATACTCTAGGAGAAATATCCAGGTTCTATGACTACATGTAAGACTTTCTCCTCCTTTTAGGTAGCATCACCCTCTTGCATAAGGGGAAAAAAGGTTATGTCTACCATATCCTTTGGTTCTTATGGACCTGGTTGAGTTCTCCTAATAGGTCACTCAGCTAATTTTCCCTTAAGATCGATGATCTCAAGTTGCTGGTAATTGACCTTTCTTTGTAGGGTAGCCACCTAAAATTCTAGATGACTAACCTTTGTAACTAAATAGGTGCATATTTTTTATAGCTTTTGCACCTTTAGTTGCAGACACCCCTTAGGGGGATGAAAGAATAGAACCAAAGTCTTTTTTCACATCACCAGTATGGAGTTCATGGTGGTATGATTTCCCTATGCCAGTAGAGCTTCAAAAGAAGTGTTAAAAGGCTAGGTTGCCATGGTTGATGTCTTCATGATGTAATCACTTATAGAAGTGAGAGCCTCTTCCACATGATCTTCCTGAATAGGTTCAGGGAGGTCCACCTCAGTTGGGGGTGGATGATGTGGGCTAGATATAGGTGATTCAAGAGCACTAGCCTCTCCTTGAGTAGGGGTGGAGAAAAGAGACTCATGGTACTCACTGAAGCTCATTTCCTTATCATCATAGAATTCTAGGTTAGGGATTGGTTTGTTGAGATCTAAACTTAGGGATGGTAGCTTCCCTAAATATTATTAACTAGAGTTTTAAGACTCAGAGTGAAAGCTTAAGGCTGGGGTATTGAACTCATCAGGCTAAGCATGAGGAACCTTAGCACTGACCAAAGAAATGATAGGAGTGGTCTGCTCCTCAGGAGAAGTGGGAGTTCTAGTTTCCATTTCCTCCTGCATGGGTGAGTGTATGGGGTATTGCACATCCTGAGTAGTTTATGTAGGGGTTCGTTTGGATCTTCTTGACCAGGTAAGGGTGATTTGTGGCTATGTGGGTGGTGCAGATGTGGAACGTGTGGGTTCAACATTAGCTTGTGCTACCAAGTTGTCAACATCAGCAATGAGCTCTAACATTTTTAGGACCAGAGCTGTTTCTACCCCTGAGAAGCCAACAATTTACTTTCTCAATGTTTTAAAGATTTTAAGCTTCATCTATCCCAGTTTAAGAGTGTTACATGTTCCCCTTAACTATGAGCCCAGTTCACAGTTAGGAATGTGTTGAACATATCTAGGGAACAAGTAGTACTATAAGGAGTCCATGTTAGCAAGCAAGTTGGTACAAACAAACTAAGAGTACCGGAACTTGACCCCTTGAACCATCCTATGGACTATGTAGGATAAGTCCTTATGAATTTGATCCTAATTTCCATGTTTATTAAACATAGAATAGATGACCATATGGAGGAGGTACTTCCATTGTGAGGAAACCTTACTCTTTTTGAAGATTCTTACTAAGTAGTCCCCTTCATAGCCCATCTTCCAGAACGAGTTGTTTACAGTATACTTGGGGAAGGACAATTCACATTCTTCATCATCCAGCCTCATATGAGAGTTTATGGTAGCTAGATTGACAAAAATTGTCTACCCTTGCAATATGGCAAACAGTGCCTTCTCACCGTCCAAGATGACCTCTTGGCAGGTCCTCCAGAA
>BJCN01159407.1:0-11951 GCA_018326445.1 Flaveria brownii
GAGTAGGATTAGACTAGTGGTGATAATGGTTGATTGCTCAAAGCAGATGGTGGTGGAGAGTGTGATGCTTGTTTTGTTGGTGCAAGGGACTCAACATGGTGTGCTTCTTCTTGTTGTTGATCAATGAAGATTAGTTCTTATAGGATGTCTGCATTTTCATCAAGCACATGTGCAAACATTTCCATGTCTTCTCCTTCAAACTTCCCACTTATCTTGTTAAGCACTAATTTCCCCAAATGAGCTTGCACAAATACTCCTCCTTCTCTATCAATGATTGGCAAGGCTTCATTTATGATCAATTGTAGGAATCTAGGGTACATGTACATCTTGTCTTCTGTCTATACCCTAATATGATCACATAAACATCCAAAGATGTATTTGGCATAATTATATCTTCTCCCCTCAAATAAACCAATAATACCAGAAGATATGTTCCTTGAAAATCTGTCTAACCCAGATTTTTAGTTGGATATGCACTTTAAGTAAGTTTGGCACATAAATCTATAGGGTTTGCATAGTCTTCCCTTCTTTATCTCTCCATTGTGATAATCACCATCATAGCCCATCAGATGAAAGATTCTCTCAATGTACTCATGTTCTAACACATGAGGATGACCCTCGTCTTGTTCTCCTAGTTCAAGTATTCTCTTGATAGTCATTTCATCCACCCTCAATTCTTCATTTCTAATGTTTGAGAGAATCACCAATTCATCTCCCTCCTCTTCTATCCTCGCTGAATTTGAAAAATCTATTATATATGATTGATGGATGATTAGATCAGCAGATAGCGCATAGAATAACCTGGACCTCCTTAAGTAGTTAATGTCTCTGCATCCTTCAGCCAATGGATCTTCAGCGTTAAGGAACACACAAACATTGTGTTCCTTGTAAAATCTATTTGCTATCTTGATCATGTTGTTCTATTGATGAACTGAAGCCAAGAGTTAAGTGGGCGGTTTGTTGTTAGGAGAGGGTAATTTGAATGTTTGGTGGAAAGAGGGTTTAAGGTTTGAGATCGTTTTTCTAGGTCTGAAAAGGTGTTTTGAAAAAGTGTTTTGAAAAAGTGAATAAAAATGACAACCCCTATCATTTATACACCGTCAGAATATTTTAAAACTTTTTAATGTTGTGGGACCCACAGCCCTCATTACCCTTCCGTGGTTGTTTATTTTTCCGCAGAAATTAATTCTTCCGCAGAAATTAATTCTTCCGTAGATAGTTAATTCTTCCACAGAACATCTACGGATGACTAACTTATTTTCTGAACTAAATCAATAGAAGTATAATTTGTTTTTCCATAGGGCACCAATCTACGGAAAGAAATTATACTTCATTAAAATATCAATTCATCCGTAGATTACCAATCTTTGAAAGGTCAAATTTTAACCTTGTTTTTTTAAGTTTCACACTGTATCTTCCGCTGAAAGGTAAACTTTACACTGTAGCTTCTGTCGAAAGAAAAAATTTACACAGTAACTTCTGCTGAAAGACAAAGTTTGAAACTTATTGGTTATATGATTCTAACATATTGTTAGGATCATTTGTTGCTATTCGACCTTGTTGAATTTGTTTCATGGAAAATGTGCAAGAGATTAATTTGATTAAAACTTTAGATATTCTACAACCAAGTTAGTGCTCAAGTTCCAATTTTCTTCATTTAAATTTGATAAACTCATTTTTCATTCTGATGACTACTCCCCCTAAATTTGTGATTAATCATGAACTCATGAATTTATTAGAAATTTATGTAGAGAATAGCATGAAATGTAATGATCTGTCCATCGTATTTGAAATAATATAGGCAAAACCTTTTTGAATTTTTGTGTATAAGTAGAAATAAAACATAACTTATTTACAAGCATTTGAATTATAACATGGGATCATACTATGACACTAAGCAACTTCCTGATGCATTTTGTTTGATGTTAGTACACATAGATCTAGTGTCGATTGCAAGTATTATGATCCACTTAAATTTAGACAAGAGTACATTTTCAACAAGACGTGCTAATTATCATGTTTTGGTGTTGATTAAAGATAGACAAATATGGACTCCAGATTCAAATCATATTAGAGATTGTCCTCCGTATATGAGTCAACGGATCACTGTTTATACTCGAAAACTATGTGCCTTATATGATAAGCTCTATCTTAAGATTTCTTTAAAATCTTATTAATGTTGATTGATTGATATGCTCTTTAAGATAATATACAGTTGGTCACATTGGATTCTTTGAGAGCTTATAGATGATCATCATCAGGTCACCAGGTCTTTACTTTCGTAAAACAGAGGTGCCTTTGACCCAGGTCTTTTTTTATACAAAACAAAGGGATGATGATGATCATTATCAAATCACCGGGTCTTTAATTTTGTAAACCAAAGGTGATCATAAACCTAGGTCTTTGCTTACGCAGAACAAAGGGTATATGATTAGTGAAGATAAATGTTATAAGATGTCTGAACATAATGTGCTTGGGTGAGTAAATTAATCACATCACGATAAGACTTACTTGCTTGCTCCTCAAAATGGAATTGCCCATAGTTAGTCATCTAGTCATTATGTTAAGCATGAATTTGTTTATTTTCTACTCAAGATGAACCTACTCACATGTCAAATTACATCTGATTAGTCTTTATTATAATTTAAAATCAGGAAAGTAAGAAAAGGCATAGTGTACTATCATTTACCATGATATGAAAGCTATATGAAGTAAAACATATTAACAAGACAATCTTTTTGTATTTTTATATGTTTTGTGAATGTTTTTGACTTTTTCATATTGAGTATGATGAAAGACAGGTCATGCTTTTCTTTGTGATAATTTCTAATCTAATTTGTTCACGCCTCATGATTCAATTAAGAAATTGAATCTCACTCAATCAAAGGCTTTAGTGAATAAATCAACAAGCTGATCTTTTGTATCCACTTTGATCAACTTGATCAAACCTTTTTCTGAGCTGTCTCTCAGAAAATTATAACTTATTTCTGTATGTTTTATTTTACTATGTTGCACTAGATTAGTAGTTATGAACATAGCAGCTGAGTTATCTATGTGTATTGGTGTTTGAAGAAAATTATAACCATAATCAAGTAATTGGTTTTGCAACCATAATACTTGAGAGCAACCAGCTGAAGCAGCCATGTACTCAGCCTTAACTGTAGATACTGACACATTTGTTTGCTTTTTGCACAGCCAAGAAACAAGTCTTGGTCCTATGAATTGACAACCACCAGTTGTTGATTTTCTTTTATTGTTGCACCCTCCAAAGTCACTATCAGAATATGAATAGAGGTTAATATCTCCTTCTTTGGGATACCAAAGTCCAAGAGCTGGCTTCCCTTTAAGATATCTCAAAATCCTCTTAACTTTATTCAGATGTGATGCTTTGGGGTCTGATTGATACCTAGCACAAACACACACATCAAACATTATATCAGGTCTGTTGGCAGCTAAGTACATTAAAGATCCTATCATTGATCTATACAATCTTTGATCAACTGACTTCCCTTTAGGATCAGGTACTATCTTATCTATTGTTGATGCTGGTGTTTTGCATGAAGATGTATCAGCAAGGTTGTACTTCTTCAAGATTTGGTGCACATACTTCTCCTGATTGATGAATATTCCATCTGGTTTCTGATGAACTTGTAGAACAAGGAAGAATATTAGTTCTCCCATGGAACTCATTTGAAATTCAGATTTCATTAAACATTCAAAGCCTTCACATAATCTCTTGTTATTTGATCCAAAAATAATGTCAGCCACATAGATTTAGACAACCAAGAGGTCTTGACGATCATGTTTGAGGAAGAGAGTCTGATCAGTGGTTCCCCTTTTGTAACCATGCTTGAGCAAGAACTAAGATAGTGTTTCATACCATTTTTTTTGTGCCTGATGAAGACCATACAAAGCTTTGTGAAGCTTGTATACCTAGTGTGGGTAATCAGGATCTTCAAAGCCTGGGGGTTGGGCAACATAGACTTCTTCATCAATTTTACCATATAAGAAGGCACATTTTACATCCATCTGGTAAACTATGAACTTCTTATATGAACCATAGGCTAGGAAGACTCTAATGGCTTTAATCCTTGCAACTGGTGGAAAGACTTCATCATAATCTATCCCTTCTTCTTGGGTATATTCTTGTGATATCAGCCTTGCTTTGTTTCTAACAATGATACCTCTGTCATCTAGTTTGTTCTTGAAAAGCCACCTTGTGCCAGTTGGATATTGGCCTTCAGGAAAATCAATAAGATTCCAAACTTTTTGCTATCTGAATTGCTGAAGTTCTTCTTGCATAGCTTCAATCTAGCTGTTGCTTTTAATACAGCAGTGATGTTGGGAGGAACCACTTGTGAAAGAAAACAAGAGAAAAGACAGATGTTGGCAGCTCCCCTTAGGATTCTTATGTTTCTTTCATCAAGATCACCAATGACGTTGTCTATTGGATGATTCTTATGAATTCTTGATGTAGTTTGTGTTTTGGCAGATGTAGGAATAACTTCCATTTTGATCTAGGTTGATGGAGATGGATCCAGCTGAGATGGAGATGGATCCAGCTGAGATGGAGAATCAACAAAGTAGTAGAAATCTTTATCATTTTGATCTTCTGCAGCTGAATGAAAATAATCTTCATGAGTTTGTGTTTTGGCAGATGTATGGATAACTTCCGCGGGAGTTACAGGAACATTTACGGATGTATTTTATGGATCTGCTGATGTTGTGTGTGTATTTGAAGTATGTCCTGATTAATTGAGAATAGTTGATGGTAATGGAACATCTCCGGAAGTAAATGGCATATCTACGGATGCAGAAGTACCACCTGCTGATGCATTGTTCATTCCTCCGGATGCATTAGTAACTTTTGCGGATGTGGAGTTAACTTCTGCTGATGCTTGTATTCCTTATTTGGATGTTGAAATTTCATTTCCATTAGACTTTTCATTTCTTGTTTGAAATGAAGGGCCAGGATCAGTAACACTTGAACTGTGAGAATGTGTTCTTGGAGGATCAGCGGTCAATGGCACTTCACTCGTACTGGGAGGTACATAAGGATAGCATGTATCCGTAGAACATGTAACATTCAAATAGTGTTAAATGAAGTTGTTAATGCATCTATATCAAACAACCATGATGATTCTTTTACAGATTTTGGAAATAAGGATTCATCAAAAGATACATTAGGAGTTTCCTCCATGATGTTTTGATGTGGAATGTAAACTCTATATGATTTAGATGTTGATCAGTAACCAACAAAGATACCATCATATGCTTTTTCATAAAACTTTCCTAATTGATCTTTGGTGTTTAAAATAGACAAATGACACCCAAAAGCTCTAAGATATCCTATGAATTTAAACAAATGTTCATAGGGTGTTTTATTATGTTCTTTGACAATTAATGTCCTATTTTGAACATTGCATGAAGTGTTCACAGCTTCAACCTAAAATGATTGGCAAATATGAATCAGCTAGCATTGTTCTTATTGTTTCAATAAGTGTTCTATTTCTTCTTTCAGTAACTCCATTTTGTTGTGGGGTTCTTGGTAGGGGTGTGCATGGTCGGTTTGGTTCGGTTTTAGCCTAAAACCAAAACCAAAAGCCAATATTTCGATTTTTAGGTTTTTAAAATCATTCGGTTTTGGTTCTTTCAGTTTTTAATTTTCCGTTTAGACTTCCGTTTTGGTTCGGTTTCGGTTTTTTTGGTTTTGTGTTTGGGCTTCAAGTTTTTTTTTAAGAAATGGTTCAAAGTAATGAATTTTAAGCTAAAACCTTTAGGCTGATATTATTTTGTTGATCTTTAAACATAATCTATAGATTCTTATAATTACTTAACATTAAAATTAAGTACAATTCATAAAATATAATAACAAAAAATTCAATAAAATAATTTAATCTAACAAACAAAAAAGTTTAAAGATTATTCTTGAAACCTAAATATATATCTATTTTAGATAGGATAAGTTAAATAAGTAATTTATAGGCTAGTCATTTTATAAGTGTATGAATACACCTCTAAATTTACAAGTTCGGTTTTATGGTTTTAGTTCGGTTTTTTCAGTTTCTATTACAAGCAAAACCGAAACTAAACCGAAAAAATTGATTTTTTAAAAAACATCAAACCAAACCGTCGGTTTCTTATTGGTTTCGGTTTTATCGGTTTGGTTGCATCAGTTATTTTGGTTGTGGTTCGGTTATTTTAGTTTCTTGCACACCCCTAGTTCTTGGTGCACTGACTTTTCTTGTTATGCCTTTGTTCCGGCAAAAGGAATCCAATACATGATTAACAAATTCAGCTCCATTATCATTTCTAAAGATTTTGATTTTCAAATCAAGTTGATTTTCAATCTTAGTGATAAACTCCATTAATGTTTCTAATGTTTCACTTTTCTGTTTTAAGAAAAAGACCCAAGTAAATCTAGTATAATCATCAACAATCACCAAACAATATTGCCTTTTGTCAATGCTCATTACATTGATTGGACCAAAAAGATCCATGTGAAACATTTTGAGTAGTGTTATGTTTATGATGATTGTTTTGGATTAATGTGATACCCTATGTTGTTTTCGTTTATAACATGATGAACAATGATTAGAATAATAGATTTCTTTCTTTCGTCGGCTAATAACTTAGTCATTTTTGACCAGCTTGTTCATGTTCTTCATGTTTGAATGAACCATCCTTCTATGCCATAGTTGAGATTTATCTTTTAAAGACTTAGAAATCAGGCAGGTTTCATTGCTTGTTATAGAGGTGTTATTCATATCCAAAACATATGTGTTTTCTTTTCTTGATGCTTTAAGTAGGATTCAATCTGCTGGAATTGGAAAACCTGGCTTAAGAATATACCAGTAAGTGTTATCAAATAAAGTGGTATAATTTTGATCATAAATTTGAGAAACACTCAGTAAATTGTATTGTAAATTTTCACAATAATTTACTTTCTCAAATTTGAGTACATCATTTGTTACCATTCCTTCACCAACAATTTTACCTCCCTTCTTATCCCCATCAAATGCTATATATGAAGCATTTTTATGTTTGAAATCATGGAGTAGAGAACAGTTTCCTGTCATATTCTTGGAACAACCACTATCAACATACCACTTGTTGTCAGTCCACCATGGATGTTCCTACAGATATAATAAAATCAATTAGAGCATGGAACCCAAGCCTTAATGATCTTGGGCTTACCACTTATGTCTAAAATTGTTGCACCCTTATGAATGAGTCTAGATGTTTCAGGTTTGATTTTAGACTCAATTGATTCATTATGTTTTGTTAGAGGTGAGGATGCTTCTATTAAAGATGGACTTGAAACACTTTGTTCTTGTTGCACAATCACTTCTTCTTTCACCTTTTCCTTGTGTTTCTTCTGCTTTGAACTTGATGATGAACCTTGATCAGAGAAAATTTCAACATCTTTTGATTTTGATTGTGGTAGATGGGTTCCCTTTTCAAAATGATCAAAGAAGGCTTCATCAAGTGTAGTTGTCTTCTTCTTCAAGTTTACCTTCTTGTGAGGTGTTTTGTGTTGAGAATGTTGCTTCTCCTTCTTCTTCTTTGCTTTATCATCAACAGATGTTTACTTCTTTGCCTTTGGCATCTTTTGTTTTGGTTGCTGTTTCTTGAGCTTTGAATCATTTTGGTTGTCTCTTAATTATGAGTCTGATTCAACATGCTCAGATTGCTTCTTCTTTATGCTTTTTGTTTTGTTCTTCTTATTGAAATAACATTCTTAAGTAGAATGGTTATTCTTATTACAAATAGCACAATGCTTATTGAAGTAATAATCAGAATTCATGTGATTGTTCATGTTACATATGGAGCAATAACTGCTAAAGTAGCATTCATATGTGTTGTGATTATACATGTCACACCACTTGCAGTATTTTTCTTCAGCTTCACTCACTCAGTCAATCACTTTCTTCTTCTTTGGTTGCTTTTGTTCTTTAAACTTTCATTCAAATTTGGCAGGTGATGAATCCTTGCCACTCCCAGACATGATATCAAAGGGTTCTTGTTTCGTAGTAGATGATTTCTATTGCTAAGGATTCATAACTTTCTATTGCTTGCTTTTCTATTTGATGATGTTTGTTTCAGCTTATGACTTCTTCTTCTTCTGTAGATCTTCTACGGATGTTGATTGAGTTGAAAGATCAACATTTTTCTTCTTCCGTGGAAGTTCTACTGATGATGTTGTCTTTGCATTTTCTACGAAAGGAGATTTTTACTGCTTGTTAAGCTTATGAATTCCTTCATTCAATTGAGCTATCCTCTTATAGATGGTCTTCAACATGTTTCTTTGCTTGGGAGGATAAGGTATCTTAATCTCCTCAAGAACTTTGGGCATGATAGGTTCAATTAAAACATTCTTTCCCTTACCCAAATTCTTTTTTCTCATTATATTCATTAGACTCATTCAAATCATCACACTCATCAAAGTTAAATTCTAATTCAACTTGTTTTAAAACATCTGATTTAGTAGACTCAGTTTCTCTCACCTCATAATCATCACCATTTACCAATTGATTAATTTCAGATTTTGTTTCATTTTTGGTGCGTGGCACAAAATTGTTTGACAGACTTTTGGTCGTAGAGTCAGGTAAAATGGTATAGTTATCATTCAGTGGGGGTGCAACAACATTAGAACCCAACCCATACCTGTTCTTTGATTTAATATGAGAATTTAACAGTTTCTCATATTAATGAGATGATAATTGAAACTTCTGAAGTTTCACTTCAGTTGATGCATGATCAGACATTGATTTTATTAAAGAGGTGGTCAGATGCTTTACTTGGGCTTTTAGATTGTAATTTTCAGAAACAAATTTATCCAAATCTTTTTGTAAAGAGGTGATTTCGATCTGATATAATTTATGTTCTCTTACATTAGATTCATTCAAAATAAATGTTTTTTCTACTTTGTTTGCCAGTTGTTAAGCATGGACTCTATATCTTTCTACCTCTTCAACACAACTGGATGAACTTATCTCTTACCTCTCTTGCCATGGGTGGGACCTTGTTCTCCAAGTTGGCCATCAATGCTTGATTTTCTTCCAAAACTTCCTTCTTATACATGCTCCAATCATAAGTTCCATCTTGCAGAATGATCAACCTAGTTTCTTTGGTTTTGCTTGTATCTGTTGATGAACTTATGGCTGGTGGGGATGAATTTGTAAGTTGAGGTTGTTTGAAGGTTCTTTGATTTGTTGATTGTTGTTGTGGATGGTGTTGTTGAGCTTGTCTCAAGTCATTTGTGGATTGCTAATTGCATTCTCTTGAGAAGTGACCAAACAGATTGCATTTGTAGTATCTCACCTTTGACTTGTCAACACCAATCTCGGTTGTTCTCCCTATAGCTACGAATCCTTTGTTTCTTCTCAGATACATCTTGGCTCTATATGCAATCATGGCTATTTTGCATTACAGATCCATCTCTTCTACTTCATCAGGATGTAATTTTTCAAGATCTTGCTGGCAAATGTGTGCAGGGGTAAAGGTGCTACCTAGATAAGCTTGAAAGCTTGAACTAAATGCTACAAAAGCTGCCTTCTGCTCTTCTGAATCTAGAACCACAGTGATTGGTTCAGTTTGATGATTGCTTTTGTTGGAGGAGGATCCCTTTGTTGTTATAGCATTTGGGCTTTTTCCCTCATCATGTCTCCCTTTATCTTTCCTTGTTGCATTGATTTGAGAGTTTGATTTCGATGGCCTTGAAACATAAAAACCAACTTCTTCTTCATCATCACTCAAAGCACAAGAGCTTCCATCATCATGATTAGAAATAAAGGCAATTCCAGCACCCTTAGTTTCTTTGAATTGGTATGGAGCAACAGGTGCTTTTACACTCTTGTTTCTTGTTTTCTCATCCAGTTCAAGAGCTTCCACTTTAGCTACCAAACTATCTAGCCTAATGACTTTAGATCAAGCACATTCTTGAACATGGATACTGTTTGAGTCCAACTTTCTGGTAAAGTATGGAGCATCTTTTTTTTTAATTCCTTATTGTTGTATTTCAACTCCAGTATGTTCATCTCAGTAACCAGTTGCATGAACCTATGGAGTTGTTGAGGAATAGATTCACCCTTAATATGATGGAAATTTCATAGTGTGAACGGAGTGTATCCTTCCTTATGTTTCTGATCTCATCACTCCCTTCACATAGAGTGTAAAGAATTTTCCACAATGAGTTTAATGTTTTGTATGCTTCCACCTGATTAAGAGGTCTTCAGGTAAAGCCATAGTAAGCACACTATAGGCTTTAATGACAATTTTGACTTTCTTGGCACCTTCAGGTGACAGATCCTTTAGACTTATAGGCTGATTTTTATCCTTGTAATCAGGTCCAAGTGCTGGTAGAATGTAAGGTCCTTCAGTGATGGACACCCACAAATCAGAATCAGTGTAATTGACATGATTCCTGAATCTGATTTTCCATGTTTTGAAATCAACTTTGTTTTCTAACTTTGGAGGTTCGTAAGCTGAACCAACAATTAAATTACTCATTTTAGTTAGTTTAGTGATTGTTAACTAAAACTGAAATTCCTTTGTAGATGAGCTAATTAATTATAAACACTTAATTATTGATTAATTAAGAAGTTGAAGTCAAAATTAGTTAATCCTCTCAAAATATTCTCAAATGATATGGAATTGAGGATGTTTGATGATAGGATCTATTCAAATTTGTTTGAACAACCGTTGATTATCGATCAATAACAAAAATCCATGGATCAAAACGATTTTGACGTAGATCGGTGTAAATCGAACAATGGAACAGTACTCGATGAATGATAAAACATGTTTTTAATGATTTTAAATTGATTACACCTAATTGTTGAGTAGAATTCCTTCGTTAGCTATCGATCAGC
Source organism: Flaveria brownii (assembly GCA_018326445.1). Classification (NCBI taxonomy): domain Eukaryota; kingdom Viridiplantae; phylum Streptophyta; class Magnoliopsida; order Asterales; family Asteraceae; genus Flaveria; species Flaveria brownii. The sequence continues at coordinate 10,875 of BJCN01159407.1, forward strand.
TTAACTCAACTTGTGTTTTGATTAGTTCGTTCAACAACACGCTCAAATCTAAGTTATGAACTCTCAAGACATTATAAAGACCCAAAAGCAATTTTACGCAACATCAATAGATCTAACCAAAAATTTGACAGATCTAATGATATAAACAACTAATTAAATGAATCTAACATTGATAGATCAATTGATCTAGATCCATAAGCACAAGGCTCTGATACCACCTGTAAATTCAAAGATCGAACAGGAATTATCAGTTCAGATCGTACGAATAGTGATCGTGGAATTATCACAACTCGTTGTTTAATTAATTTTTGATGAAATAATAATTGTAATATGAATCAACGAAGAACAAATCAGATAAATGAAAAGCAGATGAAAGTAATACATGTACAAACAAACTTGATTCAAATGTTTTCTGTTAATACTAAATAACGATTACAATTTGAACAAATGATGATTGATTGATTGTTATTGTTGTTTTTTCTATTGTTGTTCTTGCTATTGATGATTTCTAGGGTTCTAATGATGGTAATGATCTTTGGTTGCTATCACTGATGTTTGTTATGGTTAGGGTTGGTAGGTTACCCTAAAATTGGGCACCCATGCCTTGTATTTATAGGCTGAGGGATTTACTTTTTAAGGTAACAATAAATTTCCTATCGTGGTAAGAAAGTTACTCAGAGAATATTCTTGATTTCTGAATAAAGTGAAGTCGTCCGTAGATGTTGACTTGATGAAATCACTTTAGTGAGATTGACTTGTTGACTTGAAGTACATGTTCCTGTAGGACTTTAGCCTTCTGTAGGAGTTGGTCTTCCGTAGAAGTTGGCTTTCTGTAGGAGTTAGTCTTGCTTGGACTTTCATCCGCAGCAAGTTGTTCTTCCACAGGAGATCCACGGATGCATGAGTCCTTGTTCTGTTTCAACAGAACATCTACGGAAGTACAAATTGTTCATCCGTAGATAGTTCTTACACTTGGTCAATTTTAGAAATTGTCAGTTTGATTTTCTCCTGTAATCACACATATAAATCAACACACATAATTATTTGGGTTAACCTATACATATATTGCATACAAAA
>BJCN01159425.1:0-11320 GCA_018326445.1 Flaveria brownii
TTCTTACGATGGTTCGTGCGTTGTTTTAAGGCTTCTACAATCTACAATGTTAGGGTTTCATTTTCATTCCATTGAGCCCATTTCAAAACATCTGGCCCATAAACTATTGACAAGTCTGGCCCAAAACCAATATGCCAGAAAGTCAGAAACACTAAAAAGCTCAACTACATCATGATCCAACAATAAGAATAATATTATTAAGGGTAAATACCATAAAAAAAAAAACAAAATATTTTCAGTTTTTTCTTATAAAAGTCACTGTATATTTTTACAAGTAAAATACCAACATATTTTCTGTTTTATCTCGTAAACGTCACTCAACGGTTTTTACATATAAAAAACCAGCATACTTTATGTTTTTTCACATAAAAACCACTCAATAAGTTTTTACACATTTAAGTCACTTTATTTTTTAGATTTGAGCAACTTCTAAAAAAAGTAAAACAACTTTTGCACCGATTGTTTTGGTTGTGTGCGTTTTCCACCCTTACGTTGCTCGTTTAAGTTATAGGATCCCAAGTTTGGATTGTTTAAGTTATGGGATCTCAAGCTCGACTTGTTTAAGTTATAACAAATAAAGTGAATTCAATGTGTAAATATTATTGAGGGTTTTTTATGTAAAAAACAAAAAGTATGGTGGTTTTTTATATGCAAAAACTGTTAACTGACCTTTACGAGACAAAATAGAAAGTATGTTAGTCTTTTACGTGTAAAAAATTATACAAGGACTTTTATGAGAAAAAACTTAAAGTATGTATGATATTCGCCATATTATTAACCACAATAACTTATTTACGAAATGTTACGATTAGGGCTATTTTGGTAATTTTGGTAATAACTCGTACAACGTAGCAAACTCACAACATGTAAAATAATTAATTAAAAAAAGTATAGCAATATCATTCAAAGAGAAAAAAACATTTATTTCTAAAAAATATTAACATGTAGTCGTTTTGTCCCCTTAAAATCTTAAAAATTAATATAAAAAGAATATTTCATACTCATCAAATCTTCATTCTCTAATATAAGGGTAAATGGGGCGTCATGTATTAGCACCACATTCATTTTTATCAAAATTTTCTGTTTTTTTATCCCATTAAATAACTATATTAATTACTAGTAGTATTATTTGTTTTTACACTATATTAGTTTTTAATAAATTAACAAAGAGAACTTTTTACTAATGTTATTTCTATAGAATTTTTTTTTCTAAAGAATTAAAGTATTTTTACGTAATATTTTGAAATTAGTTTTTCTAAAGTAAATTTTTTTATAAACAAAAATTTTAAAATGGGGAGTTATAGTAAGGACATTTTTAAAAATTAATTTTCTTTAAAATGTTATTTTGAAACAAAATGTTTAATTTATCTTAAAAAAACAGAAAAAAATTAAAAAGTTCATATTATTATTTTATTACTTATAGTTATTCCTTATACGTAATTCTAATGATATCATGTCTTAGTATATCATTTTATAATACACAGATTCACTAAATCTTGTGTATTATTATAGTATAGATAGTATTGTATCATGCAAGACTATTTGTTTACCGTTCAACTTATCCCCACTGTTATGTTTACAATCATTACTTCAAGTCGAGACAACGAGCTATATATGTAGTACTACTTGAAGAATACTTACTGTCTCTAAGGTTAGGAAAATCCGACTAAGATTCAAAGGAATCATAGCAGCATATAGACTGCGTGATTAATCCATGACAATAACGGTATGGATCTTATTTGATCCATGAAACTAGTTTTATAACAATTATAAGCATGAGCTAGGAAGGAACATTGGGTTCTACACGACACAAGTGAGACCGAACTTGTTTAATGTATACATGCTTATCTATACATTACATTTGTATAAATAAATGAAATAAATGAGTAGAAATTACTATTTCTATGGATTTGATTGGTGTAAAGTTGTAAACTTTTTCAAGCACATTGCTTATTAGCAAATCTTGATGTCACCTTTGAAAAAAACTCTAAATTGTTCCGTTTATTTCGGTCCATAAAGTGGTTGAACCAAAGTTAAAACGTTTATCAAAAGTTACTGTTAAGAAAGTAATATTATCGTATGTAGGGGTAAAAAGTCAAATGAGTATTGTTGCAAATAAAAGCTAGTCAAATTTAATTGATGTTGACCACTTGAGATAGGTCTAAAAGACTAAAAGGTTAAAACATTAAAACAATTCTTCCCCTTTTGAGTTTGGTGGCCTTCAAAGATTTGTCTGCATTCTTGGTATTAGGTAGGTCTTGCTTGTTCGAAAAACTAAAAAAAAACTCGTTTAAATTGGCTCGATTGTATACGAGCTGAGCGGGTTTGGATTAGTTTGTAAACGTGTTGAGTCTAAGCCAAACTTAACGGCTCACTTGTAAGACTGCTCGTTTGACTCATTTATATTAAAGACTAAACTATAGTTCACATAAATTATATGTCAAAGTTATAATATTATTTAGGTATAAGTTTTATATCTGCATAGTTAAATAAGCGATGACTATATGACTATTTATAGCTTAATTGCTATAAACTTTAATACTGGCTCAATAGTGAAATTCTGACCGCAGGAAAAAAACACCATCCTCTTGGTTTTAGCGGAAAAAATAATCTCCGACCCGGGGAATATACACTATATTGTACAACATACATATGAACATAGGGATTTTGGAAAAGAATGAGGAAAAATAAGGTGACACCCTTCAGACTAGAAAAAAAATGAGGAAAGTGAAAAAAAAATGAGGAAAGTGAAAAAAAAATGAGGAAAGTGAAAAAAAAACTTGAAGTGACGTTAATTTGTCATGTAGAGGAAAACTAGAGAAAACAAGTTGGAACTTGCATGTAGTTGTATGTAGTTCCTAGTATGTCTAGGTTTCAAAAATAGCTTGTCTCGTGTTAAATAAATATATTCTTGGTTGGTCAAATAATAGAAGGATCGTTTTCATAATATTTTTCAAGAGTCACACTCATAATTGAATAACAAAAAGGAGACTAAGTTATACATACATACATCGTATATATGTATCTACGTACGTACATACATTCGTACACCAATACACCAATACAAGGGGCTAAATTTGCCTATAAAGCTAATACCATTGAAGTGTAAGCCTTTTGAAACATGTTAACTAAAGTTTGTAACTATGGTAGTACTACTCTTAGTAGACTAGGGGCTAAATTTGCCTATAAACAATATATTGCATTACAAAATCTTAATTATTATTTATTGATTAAAATTAAATACTATGAAACATTCCAAGATCAATCAGAAACTCGACACCGCTCAATCATAGAACTACGACGTAAATCATGTGAATCTTGGTTGGTTTAAAATATTATTTTTGGTTATTTTAAGTTATAAATAATTATAACACGATAGAGATTGAAAATGCTTAAATTAAGATCCAAACGAGGAGCATAAATACGAAAACCAAAAATCATTTTCAAGATCTGGATCTTGTCCTAAACTTAATAATACTTTGGGGGTAACTACAATATGCATATGATTTTATATATGATCATTTCTCAATACAATTCAAATATTAATAACACTGATATATATTATATAATATAAATAGATAAAGTAACACTAAGTCGCTAAAAATAATAATTTTAATTTTAATTAAAATTATCGAACTATTAAAGTTGTTATGTACATATCTTATATTACAGAAGGGCATTTGACCTAATGGTATCCGAAGGTATAATAGGTGCTTTATTTTTTAGAGGTTTATGGTTCAAATCATTCAATGGCTAGTTTAGATGATTTTAAGAGTATAGTTGAAGTTGTTTATTAAAAAACATATCCTAGATTATTTAATAACTAGCTTTAGAAAACCCGTGTATTACACGGGTTGAATAAATAAAATATTAATATAATAAAATTTATAGAAAATAAAATGATATCCCAAGATATGAAATAACTGAAATTACGAATGAGTAAGTACTATAAGTAATGAAACTGTGATATCAACTTTTTATAACTTTGTTTTTAATTTTTTTAAGAAATAACATTTGTTCTAAAACAAACCGTATAAAAATATCATTTTTTAAAATATTTCATTATCATAACTCCTAAATTAAATTATTTTTGGTTTTTAAATAATTTACTTTTTAAAAACACTAATTTTATAATATATCGTATTTTTAAAAAAGTTCGATATTTTAGAAAAAAATATTATTTATAAAAATTTGTTTATTTAGATATAACATTAATAAAAAAATCTTTTTCTTAATTTATAGAAGATTATTTTAATCTAAAAAATATTAAATAATATTATTAGTAATTAAGGTAATTATTAATTTAAAAGAGAGAGGCGGAAAAATTTTGATGAGTAGAATTATGATATTGACACATGTCATACTAAATTACTATTTTATTATATTAGGTATATATCCGTTTTGAATAAAACGTCCTTGGGGTTTTACTCGACAATTCATTTGATATGGCTTTTTTCGTTTAACTTTGTAAAGGAGTCATATAAACAAACAAACAAACAAACAAACCCAGTATATCCCACTCAAGAGTAGGGTCTGAGGGGTAGGTGGTGGCAAGTCTTTCCTTTATCCAGATAGGTAGAGAGATCGCTTCCAAAGAGACCCCGGCTCGATTGTAAAGGAGTCATATGTTAGAACAAAATCAATTTTGATATTTTTTTGACATGCTTTGCCCAAATGAGTGATATGTTTGACACGAGATCACTTTTGGATGAGTAACATATTTAGTGACAAATTAATATATTTAGTCACATAACATGTTTTAAGAGTAGCATTCTTCTAGCTAAAGTCGTGTCATAAAATTTGTTCGCACAATTCATATCACTATAAGTCGTTACCCTCACTTTTCTGATCACACGTTCACACTTCACATGAACAACTTTAGCGACTATTCTTTACATAGCGACGCTTTGAGTTTGTGACAAAAGACCTACTTGTACAGTTTTTATAACATGTGGGTCGATTCAATAAAAATGATTGGATTCTTACTTCGAACTGCTAGTCGAACTGGGTTACTGGATTATTTAATTTTCAAATCAAATAACTGATAAATACAACTCAGGCCAACCAAACTAACTAATTCTTTACTATTCAAATCAATATTACATATGACAAAGTTTTTCTTATTCTGTATGACCCCAAACATATTAATCAATAAAGATATTAAGTCCTACATGAGTCACCAATTTCATTCATTTCATAACTTACAATATAAGGCTATATTATCCTGCAAATTATATGAATGTCTTTAAGTACACGTTTCAGAACCTTGCTAACAAGATTAGAATTTGTTCGTTTGTTTGACCAAAAGGGGTTCCTTTATGTTAGGTTCATCAACCAAAATTTGAACCGTGTTGATTTGATCATTGCGTGATATCATCATCTTCTTCTGTCGTTGTTCCTCCAATTCTTCAAGATCTTTAGCCTTGCCCCATAACACGACATACAATCCCATCACGATTCCAAATGCACCTATCGCGCTGCATTGTTAAAGAAGCTTACATCAATACACAACAAAAACTTAGTAACTATTCATGAAAAAGAACTAAAAAGAATCCCTAGAAACGACAAACAAAATTACGGTCACTAAAGTTCATTGTAGCATTATTATATCCTTGTAGTAACAAAGAATGTAACACCATTGCACATAAATTAACTTTGGATGTTGAATATGTCACAAGAACATGTTACTAATGAAATTTAACTTGATATAATTTAATTTGACTTACCTTCCTACATATATTTGTTCGCGGAGAAATATAGAAGCGAAAAATGTCACAATAACCGTGTTTAAGGGATTGAACATTGCTGAAAACACAGGACCCCTCTTTTGGATGATCCACGATTGCGCAAATATTGAAATTCCCGAACCAACAATAGCCTGATCATGAAAAAGAATCAATGTAACGTGTCATAACAAGATTTTAGACATGAAACTGTTAATTTAATATTTTAACTTGAAAGATGCATATAGTTTACAACTTGATTACCGTATACAACAAAGATCCGAATTGCAAATATGAGGTAACTTTCCAAGCTTCCAAATGTGGGTCTGTAAACAATATAACCACACCAGATTGCACCGTCGCCATAAAACACATCCAAGCGGATAACGACAGGTGGTCAGGATAGCTTCTACTTACTGGCACCTGTTATGTTGTACTTTATAAGTGAGATATTACTAGTACTGTCGTTTGCTTTTTGTTGCATATGTGCATTATAACTCTATGTACCTGAATGATTAGCCAAAATGACCAGCAACAAGCGCTACCGAAAAGACATAAACAACCAAGAAGCCAAAGGTTTTCACTTTCAGTTGAGTTTAGCAATAGAGAATTTGACGAAGGCAAATGCGCGTTTAGAAGTTTAGGGCCTTTGATGAGTGCCATGACAGCTGCACTAGCGACGCACACAAACGTCCCTAATATCTTCGCTATGGTTCTTAAGCTTCGTATGTTTATTGGTTCGTACCCGACGAAGGAAGCTGCAACAAAGGTTATTGCTGGGACAAGATTGAAAATGGCACTTCCAGCTGATGATGAGGCCAAGTATAAGCCTTCTAAGTTTATCATTTGGCTTGTTGTTATTCTGAAAAGTAAAACAAAAAAAAATAAAAGAAAATTTTAAAATCTTGTAGTTTTACTTCATAAATCGTTGTGTATAGCTAGTTGAAGTGTATATAAATTTATTTTTCGTTTAAGAACTTAACATTCTTGTTTCACTCATGAAGTGAAATAAACATTAAGAATTTTTAGATACAAATACGCATGCTTGTTTTATATATGTCAACCCAATTACGACTTGTATTTTACTTCATGTTACAAGCAAAGACAAAAAAAAAGCGTAAGAAATCCCAGTTTACCCAATCAAAGCTGCCAGGAAGATCAACCAAAAGCTTCTCCATCCAATACAACATCTCGTTGCTTTACTCCTGTGTTATATAAACAAATGTTAAAACTGAACATCATACAGTTATATTCTAAGTGTTAGGTGGAATATATTAATTAGAGTTTATTGTAATATCTTCAATATAATTAGTAAATATGATAATTTCATCAGGCTTTTATTATACTCGTTCTTTTTCCTATACATAGTTGTTTAGTAATACATAATGTGTTACATGGTTTTTATTATTTTATATATATTGATATAGACAGATGAAAATACACATATAAATCTAGTTACGAGTTTATGCACAATTCTTCCAAGACCATGTTAAAACGTACCTTGAAAAATACGCGATAGGAGCAATGACCACAGTGGCAATGGCTTGTCTATAGAAAACAAAGACTCTAGGGTTCATTCCTTCCAAAAGAGAAGCTCTAGTTAATATGGAGACTGCTGCATAAGTGAATTGCATCACAATCATAACAATCACTGGCTTGTAAAACTCCACCAGCCCCATTTTTTTCCCTTTGGAGCTTATTGTGTTTGTAATATTAATGTGATTGTATTACTCCACAATTGTAACTTTACTATTCTCAAAGTACCCTTTTATACTCACAATTTCAAAAGTTTGGGATCTTAATTTTGGGCACCTAATCTTTGGAATGTTTTGAAGTTTAGTCCTTATCTTATCATATGGGTCATGCTCCCCTAGTAATTTATATATTAACACTTAACCAAAGGATATATAGCCTAATGGTATCTGATGTACATAATGATGAAGTTTAGGATTTGAGTCCCAATGTAAATAACGATGTAGGTTTACATAGAGGAAGGATCCTAAGAAAACCACAATGTTATATGAAAACTAGAGAAAACCAATGAAACCGGTCACATAACTTATAAATTTTTTATCACTACCATTTATATTTGTGTGTGTATATATATAAAAAAGAGTATGAATCAAAAGAAAAATCGTAGCACGGTTTTACATATACGTTACATATATTTATGTATACGTAACTATTTTTCATTCGACATAGTGTTACGTATAGGTAAGACTCTTGATGCTCGTATTTATGTTCAACATATATGTAACAAATATTTAAATAACCTTTTAACAATTAAAATAACATAAAATTTATGAATTATGTCATCGGTTTCCGTGGTTTTCTTTGGTTTTCATATAACTAACAGTTTTCTCAGGAACCATCTTAGATAAATGTGTAGTTATCGTTGTGTAGTTATCGTTCTTAAAAGAAATTATTTAAACTGATAACATACATGGGTTGTGTTAACGTAGTTATTTGAAATTATCTTACCTTCTTTTACAATTTTACTATTTACATGAAAGTGTGTACAATGATTAATGTTTGTATCAATATACATCTTTCTGTACCACTATATGTCATATGTGTGCGTTATTTTTTAGCATTAGCTTGTTCTCAACCGAGCCCTTTCATATCGATGTGAATGGCAAACTTTGAATAAAACTGAAACCGATAATGAAGTTTTATATGTAAATGGACGGCAACATAAACTCAAAGGGTGTTAATTGATGGTTATAACTTAACTAAATAACAACATGATACATTAAATTATTGAATGGTACATACCTATGGTTACCAGAATCTTCCTTCCCACCAAAACAGAAACTTGTGTTCCTAGGTGTCATTGGTTTTAATTTTATTAGGTGCCTGTGATCAGTCACACATGCTTCAATAATAGTCCTATTTACTTTTTGTTTCTTATGATATCTTTAAGTAAATACGACAATATGTTAAATAATATACAACTGTGAAACTCAAGCTCATAATGAGTATTATTTGATGTGACCATATAAATCAACATCCAATGCTCATGGGTTTCAACATAGAACAACTAGTTCTGGGAAAAAAATAATAGTATTTGATAAATAGTTTATATGGCGGTCCTTATAGCAAAAATCAACCGATCACTTGATTGATCAAAGCGATATGATAAATAAAAAAGAAATCGACTGATCACTTGATTGATCAAGGTGATATGACAAATAAAAAAGAAATCGACCAGTCACTTGATTGATCAAGGCGATATGATAAATAAAAAGTTTGATCTGTGTGACAATACTAGATGATATTTGTGAAATAGTTTTACAACACGGCCTGGTAATACTACGAAACCATCCTATAAATCGTGTATGTGATGATGTAAAACCATAAACTTGAACATAATTAGTGTCACAACTCAAAAGAAACCACTTATAGAGTAGCCTATAACCTACGTTTAGAGAGTACACAACTTTACTATTATAATATCCTTTGAAAACATTTGAATGTAACTTGAAATTGTTTTATAGTGTTTAAACAATCTGATTTGGTTTTGATCGTTTTGGACTAGCATAATCTTAATTTAATAAATTTTCAACTTTAATCACTTTGTTACATCTATGATTTGATGTTAATTCTTATTGTAAAGTATTGGAATAATCATTATGGGGAGTACAAATTAAGTACATCTTTAGCCACCTCTAAATAAATCACAAACAATCTTCTAAGGTACATATATAAAACTTAGCCACTTTAAACGAATGTAGACATGACAAAAATCAAAATATTAAAAAATGAAGTTGAGGATGTGGCATTGATGTGGAGGTTTGACACCTTGACTATCAAGGATCATGTTAAAGTTGTCATTTGCCAATTGAATTTTTTATTGTAAATAATGTAGGTTTTATATTCTTAAATATGAATAGATTATGCCTCAATCTTTGTCATTTTTCTTTCTCTTGTCATATGTATCTAAACAACCTAATTATGTCAATTTGGTATCTCTTTCATATGATAATTATCTTTTCATAGAGAAATGTGATATATATTTTTTAGAAGTTGTAATTATATAGTAGGAGAGATGAATACATGATTGTATGAGTGATAACTTGATTTGAAATGAAGGTCCAAATTCTTTGTTTTTATCCTTGTTTTTGTTTGAAAGGAACTTAGATGAGAGTATTCATATGATTTGTTTGTGTCCAGTATGATGTATATATGCCTAATAATAATATATCTCTTCAAATGATTAAACATTGACATGTATATTAATTTTTATCTACATGTTCTTGACTTTTTATAATCTATTCTCCCTTGATGACAAAACAAACAAAACTCTCCCAAAAAAATTACCATCTACAAACAAAGAGCTTATGGTGGATGTCATATGTCGATTGTGGATCAACAAGTAGCACTAGATAAAATTCAAAAAAAGGATAAATTATGATCTGCGGTTGATAGTATGATCAAGCCATGTATTGACAGTTTAATTTGCATAATCGGGGATCGGGCTATAACTTCCAAGAGAAGAACCAAGGTCCATGCGAAGACCAAATATTGAAGTCAACTTCAACAATGCTTACACTTGAGATATGAAGATATATACAAGAATTGACAAAATTTTAGGTTAACACAAGATGATATGATCGATCGGGCAAACTAATACATAATTACTTGCATTCTTTATAAGAACCTAAACTTTTATAAACGAATTTAAACATCAGTAAAGACAGGTTAACAGGTGGTTAAGGAAATGGCTTGCTATTTCATTCTCAAACATCACTAAATAGCCATACGACTTGTTTAGTTACAGATTAGAAACAATCATTTAGATTTTAATATCCACACCAAGTTTAGCTATCTATAAACGCAATAATTTTAGGGCAATTCGGCATACAAAGGTGTTAACCTTAACAAAGCCTATTTCGTATGCAACACCTCAAACAAGTAACACGTGTTATACCATTATAGTTGGGCTTAATGTTTCTTGTTTAAATGGGCCTAGTTAGATTGGTTTGGGCTTATTTCTTTTCTTTGTTTGATATAAGTAGTCCTTACTAAAGTTGCACAAAAAAACCGGTTTGGCGACCCGACCCGGTGAACCGGCCTGAACCCGAACCGGTTTGGAACCGGCTATAAGCCAAACCGGTTCAAACCCGGAAAAAACCGGTGGTTTGGGACCGGTTTGGGTGTTTCTTGAGTGAAACCGGTTTGGAACCGGTTTTTGTCCAACCCGGTTTTGGAACCGGTTCAAAAAAAAAACCGGTTTGGAACCGGTTCGAACCGTTAGGAATATTTTTTTTTTCAAACGGTCATATAGCCGTTTGAAGTCGAATTGGACCGTTTTTTTCAACTTTTTTTGACCATTTTGCCCTTATATGATAGTATAAATAGGTAGTGAGTGTAATGGTTTAGTCACAACACTCAAAAGCTAAAAAACGTGCTTAAAAACGCAAAAACGCGCACTCACTCTCAACTTTCTATTCTCTCATTCTCTTGAATTTTATATAATGGCTTCTGAATCATCCGTTCTAACCGGTGGATCCTCAAGTGTCGCTACCGTTGTTAGAATTTTACCAACAACGAGAAACCAAGAGATTTGGTGCAATTTCGACTTATGCGAAATGTCG
>BJCN01159454.1:0-17716 GCA_018326445.1 Flaveria brownii
ATATATAAAATACATTGTAAATTCTTTAAAATTATTATAAATAAATAAAATAAAATAAAAAATAAAAAAAAATATTTTCGGATTGTCAGAAAATCGCATGTGAAGTTGAACATATATTACTCTTCTAGATGTACGTAAAGTGATTACCCATATTTTTAATGAAAGGAATATATTATATAAAAGCTAGAACCGTGATTGTGTCATTGATTATTACGATCAAAAACACCTATAAATTATCTTGGTTCATATCTTCACTATCGTGTAATACAATTACTCATGTGATAGATATATGATTATAATTAAAGTAGTTTTATTATAAATATTATATTTTTCAAATCAATTTAAAACAATAAAAAAATATATGTGCCTCAGCTTTTGCTTTGAATAGCATCTCCAGCCGTAAAAAAAAGGAAAAAGAAAGCACAACTCATGTAATTGCTGTCATTTATGTTCGTTTTAGTATTTTAATTTCCTAAACTTATCTATGTGAACTCTTTTAAGTTTAAATCCCAATTCATCGCTTTTAACAGATAAATTTTTGTGAAAATCACAAAATAGTTTCTAGAATGTTATATAAGTTTATCGTCATACATGTCTTATGTATGTAGTCATAAAATACGAAAAATATATAGTCATAAAATACCAAAATTTATAGTCGCGTCTCATTTTGACGGACGTATCCGATTTTATTTCAACCATTTCTAGCTAAAAATTATATTGTACGTGCATAATCACTAACCTATCGATATTTTGATTATTTTTTATCAAGAAAATGTACGTTCAACTAACAACATTCAACACATACATGACAGGGATTTGCGTGTCTTTTTCATTTGTGCATATGAGGCAGAAACGACTAAACAATACTTGAGTTTTGCTATTTAACACACGAGTTGACATTTCTAATTACTAATTATAAAGTATTTGAACATGTATAAAGAGAGGTTGTTATTCAATAATGGTGTTTTATTGTCAAAAACGATCCAATCAAATTATAGATCTTTAGAATCACAAGATCGATCAATCTTCTTTCTGATTGGTTCATAAGATAATCATATAAGTGATATCATACAATTTCTTTAACTCGTCATAAGGTTAGAGAGTTATGGATGTTGGGCCATAGATATATGTGTTTATGACACCCATCCGCCAGGGGGGGGTACTCGTCCATTTTTTTACGCTCGTTAACAAAAGATTGTGTCTTCTTGTCTTTTATATGAACTTAAAACCATGTTAACTCATCATAAGGTTAAATAGTTATGGATGTTGGGCCATAGATATATGTATTTATGACACCCATCGGGGGGAGGGGGGTACTCGTCCATTTTTTACGCTCGTTAACAAAAGATTGTCTTCTTGCCTTTTATATGAACTTAAAACCACTAAATCATTCAATTGTCATGTGTATACACCCTTTAATGTGTTAATATTTATATCATATAGATACAACAAAGATGGTGAAAGCTGGTAGCCAAAAATTACATCAACTAACTTTGTCACCATAAAAGGCAAATTGACAAATCCAACAAATTTATAGTGGTTTGTACATTTTTACATTAACATGTAGTCGGTGCCCATACTTTTTTACTTACTACTAAGGGGTTGTTTGGCAGTATCTGAAACAGTAAGTGCTGAATCAGTAAGAGGCTAAGAGATTGTTTGTTTCAGCCTTTTAACAGTTTAGATGTGTGAATGATTCAGCATTTAATGGTTCAGACTATTTGTTTCACGAACAAATATCTGAATGGTTCAGACATTTGCCTCTGAATAGTTAAACATTATACTGAGTCTAAATGGTTAAGACCTCTTATCTGAATTTGTTATACATTTGTATTTGAATAGTTAAGCGATATACTACCTCTTAATGGTTCAGACTTCTAAATGATTCAGCACGTAATGGTTCAGACCTCTTATCGGTTCAACACTTAATCATTCAAAAAGTGCCAAACAACCCCTAAGAGGTCTGAGTGTCTGACTGTTAAGAGACTCTGATTTAGTAAGTGTTGAACCGGTAATCGTTTTTTGATTGAATCTCTGAATATCTATACAGATTGATTATTTTACCCCTCTAAAATATTTTATGCTAAATGAAATATATATGTTTGGCTGTATATCAGAATGATAAGACTGGATGATAAATAAATATAAAAAATACAAAACATCATATAGATTATTATAAATACAATATATTAAAATCCAAATACAAATTCATCCAAATACAATATAATCTCATCCGAGTTCAAGTCTCTTATTCTTTCAATTCTTCCTTTGACTAACCGTAACCATTGCCAGCAAAGTAAAATAAAAATGATAATCTCATCCTCTGAATCTATAAGCTACTTGTTAACAATTAAAAATAAATATAAACATAATAAAACTCAAGTTTCATAAAGTACCAGCTTCTTGAATCAAAATCAACACATTTTTATAATCTAGTTTTGTAATCTACTAACATCTTGAATCAAATAAAACCCAAGTTTCATAAAGTATCAACTACTTGAATCAAAACAAACACATTTTTCATAAACTAGTTTTGTAATCTACCAACGTATTGAATCAACTAAAACCCAACTTTCATAAACTACCAACTTCTTAAATCAAAACAAACACAATTTTTATGAATCAAACCAAACATAATTTGAATCAAAGCAACACAACTTTTGTAATCTACCAACGTCTTGAATCAATTAAAACTCAACTTTAATAAACTACTAATTTTTTGAATCAAAACAAACATAATTTTCATGAACGAAACCAAAACCAAACATAACTTGAATCAAAGCAAAACAACTTTTGTAATCTAACAACACTTGAATCAACTAAAACCCAACTTTCATAAACTACCAACATCAATAATTAAAATTCTTGAGACCCTAGAACTAAATTATAACTTTTAGGAACTAAAAACATCCAATTTTTATAAAAGCCCTAATTTGACATATCCATACAACCCTAGAACATACAAGTTTCATAAAAGCTTTATTTTATTTTCAAATTCTTGAAACCTAGAAATAAAATCTATGAAATCACATATGTAGAATTAGAAATATAAGATTACTTGAAAAAATAAGAAAACAAAATAGAAAGAACTTGTTGTAGAAAGAATTTTGATGCCAAAATCGCAACCTAAAGGGGTTTCGTCCGTGAGGGGGCGGCGGCGACTGGCATGGTGGTAAGGGAGAGGCAGATAGGTGCGATGGGAAGGAGGGAGGGAGAGGTCGATGGTGTTGAGGGGTAGATATGTCTTGTTTTTCAAACAACATGGTTTTTGAGTTAAATCATCCGACTCTAAATGGGACCATTCAGATGTTGTGTTTTTTTAAATAAATACATTCATCTCTTACAGGTTCAGAGATAGCTTATTAATGTAACCATTGAAACGCCACCAAACAGCTCCTAAATTTAAGGTGTCTATAAGTTATTTTAAACTTGTTCATTTAGTGTTTGATATTAACAATATAACGTAATATTAATACCTTATTGTGTTTGTTTGTAATACCTTCTTTCCTAATAGAGAAAGATGTTGATGAAGTAGATCGAAAATAATCATTTTAGAAGGAATTTACATATTGTCATAATAGTAATAACACCGAGTAAAATGTTTGTTGTGGGTCTTTACCATCATCCATCAACAGTACAAGTCTTTACCATCAACAACACATGTCTTTACTATTAACACCCCTTTCTTTCACCCAAACATGTTATGCATTCAAGTCATGTTGTGTTACCAATGTCGTATTTGTTAAAACCGTGCGATATATTAATGATGTTAGTAAAATTTCTAAAATGAATGAGAGGCTGTTGCTTATTAACAATATGTTTAACATAAAATTTTGTTACTAGCTGCTTATAAAGGTAGTTTAACTTAGAGGTGTGATTACAACAAAACTAGCTATTAACAAAAATTAATGTCAAGTAGTTCTCGTATCCTTCAACATAGTATTAATTACCATCTCCCTATTCTAATAAAAAGATATCTAAGAGGACACACATGCCAACATCATATTGCTCATTAACATTTTTTTTCCCGTTTCTCTCTCCTATTTAATAATCACATTAATTACTAATAATATTATTTAGATTTTTTAGATTAAAATGGTTTTTTTAATAAATTAAGCAAGAGATATTTTTACTAATGTTATTTCTAAGTAAATAATTTTTCATAAAATTAGAAAATTTTTTAGAACATCAAACTTTTTTAAAAATACAAAATATCTTATAATTGGTGTTTTTAAAAAGTAATTTTTTTAAACAGAAAATAGTTAAAATTGAGAATTATAGAAGAAAGTTTTTAAGTATGACATTTTTTAAACGTTTGTTTTAAAATAAAATTTTTATTTTATTTATTGTTGAGATATTTCAATCATATCTTATATTTTTTTATTTATAATTAATAAATTTCATTATATTTAATATTTTATTATTCAACTTGTGTAATACATGGGTTTACTAAAGCTGGTTATGTAATATAGTCCTCCAATAATATATTATATAGAAACCAATGAATCTCTATATAGAATCAATAAAAAACTATTTCAGCGATAATATTGTTGGAAAATTAGTGAATATGTTATTTTCACTAACCTTGGATACAAATAATTATATAATGAGCGTGTTATATAATTAACTATTTCGGGTTTTGTGTTATATTATATGAGATCTTCGTAATGAACCAAACCATGTTCAAAATGAATATTTCGGGTTTTGTGTTATATTATATGAGATCTTCGTAATGAACCAAACCATGTTCAAAATGAAGTTATGATGAATAAGATATCAATATTTAAAGCAATGAGTTTAAGATTACTTAAAAGGGAGAATTGGTAAAATTTATCCTACATATGATTTGTGTAGAAACTTGAAGTTGCGTATGAGTAGAGCCTTCGATCTTCTTGGAAGGAGACATGTTTGATGCACAAAGTAGTGAGAATACAGTTTGTGTCATTATAACCATAATAGGCTAGATGATTACTATCATGTAGGTGACTATAAAAAACACATGTTTGATTCTTTATTAGTGATTGATTGAATATGATTTTCATTTAAATTTTAGTAAAACAAGTGATACTCTTATGTTGTGTGTGTGCTTGTTTCAAATGGTATTTTATCACGTTCTATGTGAGTTTGATGAGTCTAGGATATTAAGATAGTATTTTAGATTGTTCATTCTTACTCTCACCTTTAATAGGTTAAGGCTTTATTCTCCAACGAGTACAGGATGAGCCATGATAATAACTGATAATCCAAGTGTGCTAGTAGGTAACTATTTATAAATAAAAGGTTTTAGTAACTGTTAGCTGTTACCTTTGATTATGATAATGGAGGGAATTTCCCTAGCGAGCATCTTGTTGCCACATTACCAACTTTCAAACATGTTTATGTGAACCATGACTCATAATCATATTATGCATAGTTTAACATGGCTGCACAACAACTTACATCTACATAATGATATTATGCATAGTTTACCCGAATAAGCATGCGTAAACGATCTTTTTGATTTGACTGAAAATTCACCCATGGGTTCACAGGTTTATCTTCGCTCGTCCTCAATATGTTGCAACATTACCTCTTTGATCATGCACCTGAATCTTCAACTTTGGATTGTTACATGTTGTTTAATCTTTTTTCATCCATTCCCATTCTAAACAAATCGAATAACCATCACCTACGTCCAACTTTTATGAAACAACATAACTTTTAGAATCCTGGATAATTATCTTTTAGTTACCATTCAACACTGAAACAATAAAAAAATCTTAGGATATAAGATAAACTTAAAGCATTTACATTGGACTATTCTCGTATGGAATGCACATTATTCGTGAATATAACATGTGAAACCATCACCTATTAATAGGAATAAATTCCATGCTGTTCTAATTCCATTTTCCTTTGTCGTTTTTATCATCACATTGAAACCTTCCAATTGCTATTATAAAGAGAAAGGAAGAAATTTATTCTCTTTGCCTAATCCTCTATTTAGCTTGATTTCACAAGTATGATATCCATTGACAAGTATTGAAGCCAAACCCATCTGTAACCTCCCATGATTTACTTCTTCCATTTCAAACTGGCGTTCATTTTGATACATAACAAGGATGATAAACTCTGAATTAAAGGAGTCAAATGCCCTTTCTAAGTCAACATTTCAGAGGTATACATTTCTTGTTGGCCTTTTTTGTTTAAGTCTGTACCTAACTGATAATTACATGCCCGTAAAAAATATTCCTAACGTTTATAAATGTTGATTGTTCATTTTCGATTACATATGAATAACCTTCCTCAACCTATTAGCAAGAATTTTTACGAGAATATTGCATATACATCTTCTAAGACTAATGAGCCGGCTATCCTTTAATGAAATAAGATCCAAACCTTAGGAATGAGAGATATAAGCTAACAGTTGCATCTATGACTTAATCGCCTTTTAATTTCAAATCCCTTTACGAACCTGGAAATTTCACCTTTTACGGTATCTTAATATTTCTTGATAAGATCAAATGTGAACACGTCGGACATGGGCATTCTTATTCCGCGCCTATGTAGCATCCTTTGTTTTTCCAAATTGATCCGCCTATCATACAAACCTACATCCTTTGTTGATAGTACATTCTTTGTTGATAGTCACTTGTGTCTACTACTAATTATTTTTTTTTAAATAACTCTAACTTATCCTCAATATTCCTTTATTCTCATTTATTAGGTCATGAAAATACGTATGCCTACTTCCCACTTCGTTCTTGCCTTTTTGTTTCAAATCCATCAACCTTATACCATGTAGCTCTATTCACTATTTGTCTTTTTTTTTCAAAATCCCTAAATAACATTGTTATTTGGGTGATTTTGCTCCGAGTTAACTAAAATCACTAAGGCCATTGAACCATTAAAAACTATTATATCGTTTAACTATTCAAATGTAAATGTCTGATCAATTCAGATAAAAGGTCTTAATCATTCAACATTAGAGCTCTTAACAATTCAGCATTAGTATAATGCTTAACCATTCAGAGACAAATGTTTGAACCATTCAAACATTTGCTCGCGAAACAAATAGTCTGTAGTCTGTATTATTAAGTATTAAACTATTCAGACACCTGAACTAAAAGACTGATTTAGATACTTACAAAAAGACCCTTAACCGAGCCATCGACCCACAATAACAAAAAAAATTATTGGGTCCATAATCCATTTTACCCGGAGTTGCAAGGGCGCCCGAACACTCGGTACTCATTTTGAAAATTGAATCGCTTTAGGGTTTCAGATCATCACGACAAATGCATCCCACCATTTCTCTCAAATCTTTCATCATCAATCACATTCCATTCAATTACAATCACCACCCTCTCTTTTCGTTTCATCTCGATTGAATTTCACCTGATCACTGTTCTAATCGGCATCACACGACTCTACAAACGCCATTAAGGTTAGCTCCACATCTCATCAAACCCTAATCACTGATGAACTTCACCGATCCAACAATGTCGCTTTTGGCCGCTAGCGGTGGCGACACCGTCAAACTCTTTGATGTTTCGATGGATCCCGGAGACCCTTGTGTTCTCAGCCACACGCCTTCACCTGGTTCTCAGGTTAACTCCGTTAAGTGGAATCATACAAGTAAGAATTTTTATTCTTCTGGTGGAATACATTCATTAAAGGGTTGATCTTTGTCTATATTTTAGATGGTGATTTGATTAGTAGTTGTAAGTTGCTAGAATGAGCTTGAATTTTAAGATGATGTTGTGAATTGTGATCAGATTTGGTGGTAGCAAGTGCTGGTGATGATAAAAGGATATCGTTGTGGCGAAAGAATGGTCAAAGTATGGGGACTATACCTGCTGCTGGCACTGATAGTGGTGACAATATTGAGGTGAGTTGATCTTGTGTTTGACATGTGCATTTTTTTGTGTCTGGAATTGGCACTTGAATTTGATATTGATACTGGTGAGTGGATATTGTGAGTTAATTTTGTGTTCGACATATGCATTTTATTGTTTTGGAATAGATGTTACCCAGTCGAGTGTATTATTATACTGGGATCTGAAGTTGTGTGTTTTGCATATTGTTTACTCAGTGATTAGTCTTGTCTGTTTCATGTTAATCTTAAGGCTTATGAATGAGGCACACTGCTGTTTAAATTGCAGGAGTCTATTTATACTATCAGCTTTAGTACCAAAGCGTCTCGTTATATTTGTTCGGGCGGAAGTGGTCAAGTTGTGAGAATATGGGATTTGCAGAGGAGGAGATGTATAAAGTGGTTAAAAGGTCATACAGACACGATAACAGATGTGAAATATAATTGCAGAGACGAACATTTAGCTTCTATTAGTCTTGGTGGTGATCTTATAATTCATAACCTTGGATCGGGTGCAAGGGCTACTGAACTCAAGGATCCTAATGGGCAGGTGTGTGTTCTTGTCCATGTTTTAGCTATCACAAAACCATTAAGAATCCTAGTTCTTATTGGTGTTTGTAATTTATATACTTTTGTTTTCTGATGTGCTAGATGTTTGTATGATGGTTCAAGCTCAGGTCTTGAGGGTGCTTGATTATTCACGGGCTAGCAGGCACCTTTTAGTGACAGCTGGTGATGATGGCTCTGTTCATCTGTGGGACACAACTGGTCGCAACCCAAAGGTGCGCCTTGTTAAACTCATATGCATGCTTTGTATCTTTTAAGTTATTTTTTTTTTCACTTGACTTTTCTGCAAGGCTGATTAATTTACACAGTATTTGTTTAACATGTATGCTAAGTTGATAAGTGGATTTTTACTTTTAACATGTAGGTTTCTTGGTTAAAGCAACATTCTGCACCAACAGCTGGGATTAGTTTTTCACCGTCCAGTGACAAGGTTTCTACTAATTTTTTATAACTTTTCTGTGATAAAATGACAATAAAATTCAGCATTAATAAAAAAGATATCTTATATGAAGTTTCGGAGTTTGGCAGATAATTGCTAGTGTCGGACTAGATAAAAAATTATACACTTTTGACTCGGGAGCAAGAAGACCCTCATTTTGCATACCATATGAGTCGCCTTTTTCTTCAGTGGTGTTTCATGATGATGGAAATACACTGGCAGCTGGCACAACAACTGGACAGGTGGTATTTTATGATGTGCGTGCAAAGCCTCAACCTATTACCGTCCTTCGCGCCTATGCTAGTTCTGAGGTAAACCTATCTCCCATTACTGTTATACTTCTTTAATTCACAGATAGTTTAAGTTATTACGTTATTTTGTTTGCATAGGCTGTCACAAGTTTGTGCTGGCAAAGATCAAAACCAATTTTTGTAAATGAGAAAAGTTGCACACCAGATACAGCTCTCATGGGCGGTACTGTGGATGATTCAATTGTTATGCCAGACCCACTTCCTTCATCAACAACATCTACTACTTCAATTGCCGGGTCCCGACCCTCTGCTCGTGTAGGATCCTCTTCAGATTCTGCCATGTCAGCAACTTCTAGTGCTAATGATTCATTTGCAGCAGGGGAAGAAACACCACTAAGAAGCTCCTTTAGGGTTGGTGGATTGGCTAGATTACATGCGCCACGTGGTTCTAGTTATAAAGATGACATGGAGGTGTTTTCTCCACTTGTGGAAGTTCAACCAATTACACCATCTTTTGATAAATTATTTGAAGGAACCAAAAATGATTTTAATAAAAAGACTGCTCTGTTGTTTCCTTCATCAAAAAGATTCCCGCTTGCAACCGATGTTGGCAGTGATCCTTCCTCGATTTTTGACTGGAAACCTAGCTCGAGTTCAGTACAGGTTTGGTAGCTAATAACTTCAACATATGATATATTATAACCAACAAAATGCTATGTAATGATTCATATTAAAAAGTAATAATTATTAATTTCAATTTATTATCACACAGGACGACAACCACAATCCTGTCTCTCAACCATCATCTTCTCCTGAACCGTCATCCATAACTCCACCAGAAGCTTGGGGTGGAGTGTCAGATAAATTTATGCGTCCACGTCAGCAAGGGATTCTACCCTCTCGCTTCGCCACATTGGCATCTTCTTCCAGTTTATCTTCAGGATCCATGATGACTGGACTTCAAGATCTTAGTTTGCCTTCAAGCCAAACGGGTATCAATTTCCGGGTCAGGGATACCTCATCTAGTCAAGAGAGTTCTTTAGCTTATTCTGAAATCCCATTTGGCTCTACTTCTCTTGCACTTGGTTTGAAAGGTAATCTAGAATCTTCTGGACTTGCATTGACCCAAACACGAAGATTTTCAAGTTATGCTGAGAGGATAAGTACGAATCCGTCTTTTAGTGACGGGACATCTACTGCGGTGGGGTCCCCGAAAACAAAGAAAACAGGGCCTGAGACGAGAGAAGAGATTCTAAATAGCTTTACACCAAGGCATGAGATGGCTGTCACAGAACTGGGAACTCCTCCATCAGCGAATGTAAGATGTTTGTTGTATATGCACCCACAATTGCTATTTGTTATTGATTTATTTATAATCTTGACAGGGTATGGATACACAATCCCAGAAATCACCTTCGCATCCTAATTCACAGCTGCAGGGATCTTCTTCATTCTCACTTCAACTATTTCAAGGCACTCTTGATGAAGCTCTTGCTTCTTTCCAGAAGTCGATTCATGAAGATGTTCGAAATCTTCACATTGAAGTTTTAAGGCAATTTCATATGCAGGAGGTCTGTATATGTCGCTTCTTTTTTCCTTTGCATTTTTTTTTATCTTTATAATATTTTATATTATTTTCGCCACTCATATATGTGTTTACATGTAGATGCAAATGTCGAATGCTATGAACTCAATTTTGGAAACACAAGCAGAGCTTATGAAGGAAATTAAATCGTTACGCAAAGAAAACCAGGAACTCCGCCAGCTGCTGTGAACTATATAGCTATCTGTCTGTGGTCGTTTTGTTTTTAAATTGAGTCGACTTTTTCAATCATATTATCTGGTATTTCATTGCAAAATAACCATCTTTCTTGTAAAAGTGCTGAAAAAGAACACACACTATTCACAGTGTGGTTTTTTTGTAATATTACAAGAACCGATGGTTTGTGTGGAAAGAAAAGTTAAGCAAGGTTTTTAAAAAGGCTAGTTTCTGTGTTTGAGATGACTGTGAGGCTTGTTTTAATATTACAAGAACCGATGGTTTTGTACCTGAAGTTCTAGTTATGGTGTGGGTGAGATGATGTTGCTTTAGAAAAGAAGAGAGAAGTCAACTTTGACTTTTTTCGGCAGAGTGAGAGAACATGTATAGGAAATGTTGACCTTGATTCACTTAGAAGCCTATTGTATTTCATGAACAGTTGATTTAGTACTGGATATGTTGTTCTAAACTGTTATAAGTTTGAAATAGAATATGTTTTCTTTTTCTTCTTTTAAATTGTTTTGAGGCAATAAAAACTTGATGTATTAATCTGATTTGTTATAAAAAGTTTCTAAACTTACTAAAATATCTATAAAAAAATCTATTAATGATATATTAAAGCATGTAAAGTTAACTAAACACATAATTGTAAAAATCATATAATGTATGTAACTACTTACCTTTTAAACTGGTTGAAATTTGATGAATTAATATTATAAGTGCTGTTCCAAAAAGTCTTACTTGTGTAAAAATGTTTATTTTATGATGATGATTTTGCATTTAAATTTTACAAGTTTAAAGGGTGAATGTCATTATTTAAAATTCTTTTGACAAGTGCACACTTTAAGTTTAGAGATTTAACATATCAAAATCAAGATTAGAAATTTTAAGTGTATATAAAATTAGACTTTAATATACTCAAATTAGGGTGATGAACCTTTTCATATAAAGCAAGAATGTTGTTTTCTGGTAATGTTTACCAGTGAAGATGTATATAGGTAAAAGTACTGCCTTTTGTGATAGTAACTAACAATTGATTTAGAAGAATTTATGTGTGAACCCAAGTCATGTTGATCTGTTTAAAATAACTGATCCGATTAAACTGTTTCCACTCAACTTGCCACAGGTGGTCGTGTTTACAAACTTGTGATCTTTCGGATACATTTACATGATACTTTGATATCTCATACTCGGAACATTTTTTTAGAATTGGTCTAATATGAAAATCTTACAAATTGATATATTTAAAATAAAATACAAATAACTTAAGGAAACTCGTCAAATAGGTAAATCTTTTGAGAAAATCTTTAATATTTCCGTATAGCATGACATACAACAAAATGAAACACAACTACGCTCTGTATAATATAAATAAAAACACATTACAAAATAATATATATTCTTATCATAAATGGAAACATAAATTACAATTAACATGATCATCCTTTGAGAAAATCTTTAATCTTTCTAGAGATAGCAGCAGGGGAATTTTTCAGAATTATTTCTTCACTAGTTTTATGACATCACCAACCAAATGTAACGAACCAGTAACCAAGACCTAATATATTGAAAAATAACAAATAAATATATAACATTATATATATGTGTATATGTGTAAACAGCCTCTTGCACAAAATTGTGCAAGGAAAGGTTGCGTACATCAGATCGCTTCGCGATCCGGCCCCTCTCCGGACCCTTCGCAAAGCGGGAGCTTCATGCACCGGGTACGCCCTTTTTATATGTGTATATGTGTGTGTCTATATTATGAAAAATACAGACACCAGTAAAATCAAAAAATTAGCTTAACAGAATAAAATATGTGATTGAAAATGTACCTGCAGTGGAACAAACTTATTTTGTTGTTTGGCAGTGTCTCTTAACCATTTAATGGCCAAGGGAAGGGATGAAAACACTATACTGTTTTTGCCACTTATAACACTTGTGTCATCATGATATTCACCCACACTGGGAACCGGGTCAACTTTTTCAATATTTCCTGAGACATTATATATTCCAAAAGCATTGCATAGAGTCAAAACTTGCATAAAAAGATAATTAATCAGGTTTAGTCAAGTTTCTATTTTAGGTAACCAACTTATTATATCCGAAGAAAAACCATCGAAGTTTCAAAATTTTCAATTTACTGTAATCTTCCAAGTTAACAGTTTTTCAGGTTACATACCAAGGAAAAAGTCAAACTTGGTAACCACATCAGTATCCACATCATCATTTTTTAACTGCATAATCTTCAGATTACCTTAAAATGAAGATTTTGAAGTCTGATATCTAGAACAGAATTGACCACGGTTGGTTAGTTTATATGCGATGAACCCTATGTAACTTCAGGTTGGCAAACAAACTTGTTGCATGGAGGTTAAGGAAGTAATGAATAAATATGATATTATGATGGTAATATTGGAAATTTTAACATACCTTGTTTATTATGTATGATCTCCTCCCACACTGTTTGAAGGGTCAATTGCCATGAATAATCAACTTCAGAACCAGCCGGTGGAGAGGATGAGCTAGATCCAACTTTCGTGTAGAGGGACATATTCGGTACAAATAATGCTTTTTTAATATTTATACCTGAAATAAAAGAATCAATATTAATGTAACCCTTACATGTGTAGGTGGCTATGTCACCCCATTAACATATCAATGTATCAATTTGGGCTGCGCTATCTCAAACGAGTCAATTATAGTGATAACATTGCTTTTATAATCATAGTTAAAACATTAACTATTTTATAACATCTTAAATATGAAAATATAATAAAATAAAATAAAATATTTCGGGTCATTTCAGCCTAACCTAGCCCGTTTCAGCATGTAAGATTAAGACACGTCACCCCACTTCTAATTAAATGTTGGCATGTTTGCAAAGAACCAAATCTGAAGGGCATTATTAAACCAAAAAGAAGTCACAGCCAATACATAAGATGCTTATAACTGAGATACCTTGACTGGCACATGTGTCCAACAGTCGTGGAAACAGCAATCGCGGGTCCCTCACTGACATGCAGTTGAATAATAATATCTGCATTTTCAGTCAAGTTAAAAGGATCAAAGATGAAGCTTTTTTTTCAAGAAAGAAACAGCATCATGTTCCCATGATAGCTAAAAAACTATAGAAGTTGGTACCACATTACCACCAGATAGAGGTGGTAATTTCAACCCATTTACTTGTGAACAGGCCGACCTAGGTTATGCACCTACGTCTCATCGCTAATGAGTCAATTGGGTAAAATGAAAAATAGCTAAATAGGAAACAAGTCAAAATGCATCAAAAGTTATTAGAAGTTTGTTTTTTATGCTTACAACCTACTATATCACTTTATTCAAAATATAAGATTATGTTAGTAATTTAATTTATATTACTAAATCAAAAGCACAAATAAGTATTTGCAACTAATGGCCTTTTTTCTTGCTCATTTTAACCTGTGTGGAGTCCTTCCTGGAGTCATCACTGATGCTACTTTTTTTGTGATCTTTAACTGCAAGAGAAAACCAATTTGCACAAACTTCCATGCTTTCAGGAGTATGTGCACCATCCAAATAAAACACCAGATTCCCTTGACTTTGAATATCACAAGCCCGGTCAGCAATAATCTGGGCCCGTCCTTGTAGCCTTGCACTTGTTAACCCTTTAATAAATGGCTCAGGCAAACAACTCTGTATCCAAGCATATTTAATGTTACTTCTCAAAATGAATGAAATATTAGAAGCGGAAGCTTCAAAAAGATTATTGGTAAATGGGTCAGTCTGGGTTATACTTTGTCTCTAACATACTATACACTGACCCAAGGTGTCTTCCTAATGAATAAAAAATCCTAAACCTGTTAATTTTTAAAAATAAGATTATCATGGTAATAATATGGGTTCTTAATCATATTTAATAACTAATACATTAATTATATATAACACTAAAGAAGAAATGGTGTTTATCAGTCGGCCCACCTGACCCCATGCAATTAAACCAAACTAAAAAAGTCACGTTTGACCACTTTCCCTTTTAGTGTGCTTACAGTCAGATCCACAGGTTCGACTTCAATGTGACCGCTCCTTTGAAGCCATGTATAGCTTAACATGATAGCAAGCCCAGCATTAACATATTGATGCTCCCCTGCAAGCCCAAGATGCAACCCATTTAACAAATTACCATCCAATTGGTTTGCCGTTTGAAGGCACACCTGCAACAGGGTAATTTGGTGATTTCCATTACAGTATATAATAGTCATCTACTCATCTCCAGCAATACAATTACGTGATTCGACTGTAGAGAAACTGAACTTACATCTAACTGGAAAGCCTTTTCTTTAAGTACATGCATAGCTTCAGGTGGTTGAGAAACAGTATATGCAGGAACACCTTTCTACATTAACAAAAAAAAAACTGAGAATTTATATGAAAAAGATAAAATAAAAATAACAATTATTTTTGTATACTAAGATACATGATTTGAAAAGGCACCTTAAAAATACCAGCCTTCTGCCCTGCTATTTCTTGAAGAGTATTTCCTGGTCAACGCATATTGATATAAAGTATGAATACTATAAGATTTGTTTAATCTTCAAACTTCAGATATACAACATAAATGCTACAAAGATATTAATCAACTTATTTCTGGAAAAGAATAAATTAGTATAGATAGGAATGGCAATACCAAGGATTTCTGTGTGATCATACCCTAGGGGTGTAATTCCACATACTATAGGTGTCGGAATCTAGAAAATTTGTGCATCATATTAGACACATTTTTTTGTACATATAATATATTTTGGTTTAGATTAACATACCACATTAGTTGCATCAGTCTTTCCTCCTAATCCAACCTCAATAATAGCAGCGTCTACCTGCAACAAATGTCACGTGTTTATCAATAAAAGAATCATGATCATATTTATTTTCTGTATATGGTTATGGGGAATCAGGATTATGCGTTTGAATATCGTTACAAAAAAGTGGTCGCATACTTGCTCTGTCGCAAAAATTTTGAAAGCAAGTAAAGAAAGGAAGTGGAATAATGTTGGCATTGGCATATCATCGCTGCATTTTGCCTACATACAAAAACAGAAACAAATAAGAAATCATTAATCATATGTTAATTTAGTTCATAATAACTGATAACCGACCAATAAAGTTTCTGATTATGACTGCACTGTTGGTAAAGAACATTGGAGATCTTGTTACCCGAATTGAGATCAAAGGAACAATAGAACATGGGTGAAAAAATATAAACATAATAAGAAAAAAAAAGCCTTTTTTCATAAAAAAAAGAAGTTCTCAGAAAATAACTAATATTTTTCTGAAAGCTAAATAAATATTTTGGGAAGTATAATAATCAGGGATTTGATAAACATAACCGTTAGGGTCTATGGATAAAAGGACATTATGGTTATATATATCTATAAAGGGTGTTTATACATCCACATTTGGCTATTCTGAACTAGGACTGAATAGATAATAAAGAGTAACCATAATCTGGTTTTTGGGCCATTTTATCATTTTCTAATAACCAATACTCCTGTCACATAACTAATGCAACCAATTGTTTTTGGCAAACAATTTTGAAAGCTTTGACTCGTTGAGGTCGATCTAACCACATCATTCGTATTGTTTCCCATAAAATGTTATTTCGCCCTTAAAGCATATATTGGAATATCATCTTAGGGAACTTCTAGTTAATGGATAGATAAGCTCTCTAAAGTGCAAACAAACTAGTGAATCTTCTAAAAGAACGAGAAGAGTTAATATGAGTAAGTTACATCCATGTAGTACATAGATCAGAATCATGCCTTCAGTCTATCCCAACACCACCAGAAGTATTCCAAAAATTTCTCTATGCATATGTCCTCTCTGAAACAGAAGGAAAAATGGGACATAAACCACCTTTTGCAATTGAATTATCTTTAATTAAACTTTACTTTGGTTATTTTTTCAGAGTTTTGGGACCATAAATTTAATATTTTGAACAAATCAACTAATGTCATGATACAATGCATGATCTATGAATTAGATTTTCAAGGCTTCAAAGACACACCCATCCAATCGAAATCTTTCTCTAACATCAATGAGGTGAGGAGATGTGAAGAGTCCAGTGTGAAAACCATAATTGCGTAGTATAGCTTCTGTGAACACACATGTTGATCCCTGTAACCAATCAAATTATGACATAAACTAGTATCAATCATACACATAGAGTTGTCTCTATATTTGGATTGCTTTATCTAAATACAACACGATGAACAAAAACAGAAAACAGAGAACACAGATCTTCCATTGATTATAAAGTGTCATGGTAAATGCAAATGACTTCTAAGAGAGTGATAGATATGAGACCTCTAATTCATTCCTACGCACTGCTGATGTGGGGTATCTTTAAAACCACATATACAAGTGAATGATCATATATTTAATGTTTTCATATAGCATCTATATATAAGCTAGATAGTAAGTGCCTCAACATGTTTTGTGTTCTTCCATATCTTACACATTAAATAAACTTGCATACAGATGTACATCAACATACACATGATTACTTTCTGTCAGAGATGAATATAAATTTGCTTTTGACATAGATTGTCCAAATGGAAATAGAAAATTCCTTCTACAATAGCCACTTTAACACAATAGGGGACATATAATTGTAGTGCATATCATAGATGTCGAACACGCAAAGGGTGAGCCTTGGGCCAAGGAGCAAGGTGCTTAAAAAGTGAGAACTTTTTTAAGCGAGTCGCATTGTACAAAAATACCATTTTAGGGGTTTTAGACATGCTTTAGGCTTGTTTGGGCTAGTTTTGGTTGTCTTAGGTTGATTCCATGCTTTTTTAGGGCTAGTG
>BJCN01159460.1:0-10618 GCA_018326445.1 Flaveria brownii
CGTGGACCTCAGCCCCCGCCAACTCGGGTGGGTCCACCAACGGCTCGGGCACCCATGTCACTAGCTCATGGGCAACCTAGAGGTCACGGTTAGGCCAAACCGTGACGGTTTGGTGACCGGTTTTCAACTTTATCAGACCATTTATCGTTTTGTTGTCACGAGGTATCGGAAGACGACACAGAAACCGTGACCGCAAGCCCTTGCGGTCATGTTTAGGTATCAAAACGTGACTTTTAGCCCTAACCGTGACCTTTTGGTCCGGCCTACCCAAAAAACCCAGCGGTGTTCCTATTAGGACCCAAACTATAGGAAAGACGAAATAAATTGGTCAAACAGCACGGCTAATAATGATATCCCAATCTTAACAATTTCAGGACAGAAAAATAATAAGAAACGAGAAGGAAATATAAAAAGGGGGCACCATGAAAACAGGCTAATAAGCCAGAGATTTCACATTTCATTTCACAGAGGAGAAAATCTAGAGAGAGAGAGAGAGAGAATTGTTCATACTCACACAACGATGTCGTTCGATACCTTCAGCGTCGACGGAGAAGAATCCACAACGATCCCTACCTCCGGTCAATTCGACGAAGGCTACTTCGACAACAACGATTCATACTCCAACTTCTCCACCGTCGATACGCCGTCGTACCAGTTCCCCCCCGACGGTGAGCACGTTTCTCACGAATCGGTCGACAGTCCAGATCCCTACGGTTTCGGATCCAATCCGGATCCGGATCCCTACGCCCAGCCGCCTCAGACGACGTCGTTTGATTCTTCATCGGTCCCGATTTCCAACGGTGGAAGCCAGAGTTACGATTTGGGAGCGGATGCTGATGGAATCTTCAGTTCTGATGGCCCCGTGCTTCCGCCTCCGAGTGAGATGCGAGAGGAAGGGTTTGCTCTTCGCGAATGGAGGAGGTTAGGTTTTGGACCTTCGGTTATCTGGATCTGGTTGTTTTTAGAATTATTTTTGTTGACGATTGATCGTAGATCTTAAGAGTGTTGATTGATTTTTTGGAATTGCATTAGATCTAGTCTGAACTCTGTGGTCAAACGTGCTTCAGCCAGTTTTACTATTCGTGTAGTGATGATGATCTTCTGGAATTCGTTGAACTCTATTGCTATTCAGGCAGCTAGTGTTTTTTATCGTCTATTTGCCTTACGTTAAGGTGTTTTCGTCTCTGTTGAATTTAGGCTTGGAAAATGAATCGTATGAGAAACAAAGTTTATAGGAAGTTTGTGAGGTTCATGCCACCTAGCTTAAGATGGAATTATGTATATATTGTGATGATAGCACTATTAAGTTAAGGAACTGATTCAATTTGTTTTGCAAGATAATGAAAACCGTATGTTGGTGATCTTGATCTACATGTTTTGGAAACTTGCAGGAAGTGAGACTACATATAGGATAATGATAGGTTACGCCAAATGATAGAAGGCTAGAATTTTGGGTGGGTCTTGTAATGGAGCTATACTACTTGCAACATACCTTATTAAGATGCATAAATCATGCAAGCAACATGATTTTGATCAGGTAGTTAATGGATTCAAAATCATATCATACTTGCAGTCTTGCAGTAATGGCCATAAGTGTTGTAGCTTATAGGCTGCTTTCTTGAGTCCCAGGTTACAATGTTGAGTGCTTAGAGGCCACAGATAACTCATATAAGTTTGAGAAATAGTATTATACTAACAGCTAGAACCTATACTCTATAACAGCACGGAA
Source organism: Flaveria brownii (assembly GCA_018326445.1). Lineage (NCBI taxonomy): Eukaryota > Viridiplantae > Streptophyta > Magnoliopsida > Asterales > Asteraceae > Flaveria > Flaveria brownii. Next base: position 1,730 of record BJCN01159460.1, read on the forward strand.
GGCACTGGGGTGGTCAAAAGTATATGTCCGGTCGTTCATAATCTGGCGTGGTGTTGAAAATACTGCAAGTATAAACCTAGATTCTGATAAGTTTCATGATTGTTAATCTGGATTAGTGACAAACAACAGGATACGTTTTACTCACATGGTCATAGTCTCATAGAATGCCTTGTGTCTCTTGAGCATTGCAACAAATTTAGATAATGGTATTCAGGGAAGTATCTTAAATTGAGCCATGAACTGTCTTCTATGCTTTTAATCATTAATATTGGGGAATGTGGATCACTTCTCTTTATATGAAATGAAGAAACCTTGCTTCTATTGATATAAGAAACTATGAGATGATCATCTTATCATTAACGAAGAGATCAAATAAGTAGATCTAACACTCAAAGCTACCCTAAAATCTAATTGTTATCTAAACCCAGTACACCATTTTTTGTTTTCCTCAGTTGAATACTAAACAGTTCTAATTGATAAATAAATTAGACGTTTTGCAATAGTTCATAACAATATTAGTAAACTGTCCAATGAAGATCACAACTATATACAATCCTTGAATGTCTGATAAGCATTGCATGGGAACATTCTTTTTGGCAACTTTTAAAGTTCAGCATGATGATATTAATTCAATCCATCGCATTTCCAGTCTTTCTGAAGGATAGTTGGACATCTGATAAGTGATACCAGAATATTTCTATTAAACTCTATGTTGTGCGTTAAAGGTTGGATTTTCACTAGGCAAGAAATATATGTTTAGTACGCATCATCTTTATGTGCAGGCTGAATGCCATTCGACTAGAGGAGAAGGAGAAAAAAGAGAAGGAATTAAGAATCCAGATCATTGAAGAAGGTGAAGCTTATATACGAGCTTTCCATGAAAAGAGACTGAAAAACATTGAAACAAACAAACTCACCAATAGAGAAGGCGAGAAGGTAATACCTTTTTATAAATTTAAGAATTGTTAACCACAATGCATTGTTAAACTGAACTTCAAAGCCTACAGGTGGCATAATAGGCAGGTTGGGATGATACAGTAGTGAGTATAATAGGGTTGGGTTAGAACGAATTGGTTGACCATACAACATTTTTTAGTCATTTTTCAGTTTCTTACATGACTAGTATATAAACATGATTATGAAAGCTATTATTAGTTGGTGTTTGGGATTATTGTATATCCAAGCAACTGCTCTGCTTATTGTGTTTATTATATAACAAGTACTTTTAGTATATAAATGTAGAAAAGTGCAAATGCGCATGTGCTTTTATCAGGGTAAGATAAATTGTTTTTAACCAGCCAATAAGCCATATAAAATTAGGGGGAATTTTTGTATACTTCTCTAAACTTGTAAAATATGATATTCTCCCATAACACGAGTTGCCTATTATTAGAATTCTTTTCTCTTATAAATTAACTACCTGCTGCTTGTAGATAGATATAAATACAAGCATAAGCTGGTTTCATCTTCAATCCTAAACACCTCCTTAAAATATTGTTCCTACTTTTATGATTAATAAATTTAGGATGCGGGAAGAATGTGACATCACGTTGGATGACTTTTATACCATTATACTAATCTCTTTCTGGAAAATGACGGAATGATTGGGCTATAAGTTAGCTTATTGTTAGTTCAGAAACTTTTATCTTTTTCGAATACACTTGCTGAATTTGCTCACTCTGTCCAAAACCTGTTATTGCATTTCATGGGTAATACTGTACAAACGACCAATGCATGGATGGTTTTACACTTTGAAATCAATCTCTGTGTTTGTAACAGATGTATGTAGCAAAACAAGAAACATTCCACAAAGATGCTGATAAGCAATACTGGAAAGCAATAGCCGAGCTGATTCCTCGTGAGGTTCCCAACATAGAGAAAAGAGGGAAGAAAGATAAAGACAAGAAACCGTCAATCACAGTGATTCAAGGACCCAAGCCTGGAAAACCCACTGATCTATCAAGGTTGCGTCACATCTTGGTGAAACTGAAGCATACCCCACCCGCTCACATGGTCCCACCGCCACCACCACCAGCTGCCACCAAAGACGGTAAGGAGGGTGACAAAGATGATAAAACAGCGGCCAAAGATGGGAAAGATGCAACTACTGCTGCATCAAATGGTACCGCTGAAGCTCCACCTGCACCAGTTGAGCAACCCGCTGCCTAAAATACAGGATCTTTTGCTGATATAAAGATTTTAGGATAGTTTATTCATCATAATGCTCTTGTTTGTGTGTGGATGCAGAGGATTAATCGTGATAATCGACTGTAATATGTTGCTGTGTTTGGTAGAACCGTCTGCGTTGTTTTATGTTTGTTATTACTGTTTGTTTTGCTTTTGATGTTAATGATGTTGAGACATGATTTATTTTTCTTTCCTGCTTTTAAAGAATATACAGTGTGGCACTTTTACATTTTTTATTTTGTATTTTGGCTTTACGAAATCAAAATGATTATTATTGCTACTGTATTTTGTTTTCCTATGTGTCTTTTTATTTATTAAATTGTTTTAAAAGCCCGCACTTTTTACCCAGTCATCAAATAATTGACGTTGTTAAAGAAAATAACTTTCAATTTAAAAAGTTGCATAAAAATCCATCGTTTTAAGCTTGCTTATAGAATGATGGTGGATTGAGATGAAATTGAGTGCTTTAAAAAACTGTAGACTTTGCTGATGTAACAGCTGACTGTACATTTTTGTAAGCATTTTTAGCATCATCTAACGTGTAAAACATTTCCTTTACTATATGCGTGGGTTACAGAAACCTTCCCCTTCTTTTACACATTTGTGCATATGAGTACTGTTCCCAATAATATTTGTTTCATCGACTCATTGAAATATTGTTGAAGTCCTGTACTGCAAGTCCTGTACTGCATATGAGTACACTTTTGTGCATATGAGTACTATTCCCAATAATCTTCTACAATAATTACTTGCCTATAGTCCTATACCAAGAATTAATTACGGTTACTATGAATTAAATACTTATATAAGATTTTTAAAATACTGTAAGTATTCTTTAAAAGTACAATAAATATACATTTTTGTTCGTTATAACTAAAATCTTATCTTACCATAAACTTATAATCAACTCAAATTTCTCAAACTATTTCAATCTTCCGAATTTCGACCTCTATGCTAAGCACCACCACCTGACACCCCCATGGCTGGACGAAAATATGCTGTAGAATCAAAGTCCTATAGCCACATCAGTTGTTGGTTAGCGGTGATAAATGACAGTTACGACAGTTAACCTGTCTTAACCAACTTCTATTGTTCTATATATGAATTCGGCTTATAAACGTCGTAGAGAGGGTTCATCTAGGGTTTACTTGAGTAATAGTGGTAGGGAAAGAACTTATTTGGTGGCTAGTAGACGCATCAGATGCCTTTTTGTTGTCATTAGAAGCTTTGAAAATTTCCGGTCGTGTGAGTTCCTTTTCATTAAGTTTAATGTTTCTCGACAACATGTTGACAACTTGGCTCATCATTGGCCTTCGAGTTGCGGTTGCTTGAGTACAAAATAAGGCCACTTTTATGTACTTAACAACATCATTCTCAGGATATGTTTTAAGGTCCGGGTCAACGAGCTCTAGAAGTTTCCCCTCTTCGTAGAGCTCCCAGGCCTGTGTAACGCAACAATATGTTTTTTGAATTTTATAAATAAAAATGTATCAAAATACGATTTAAAAATGACATACCCATTCCAGTAGAACTTTCTGATCCGTACCCCAACTTGATAACGAACTGCTTCTTCCACTTATCGTCTCAAGCATGAGGACCCCAAAGCTGTACACATCGGCTTTCAAAGTCAACCGGCCACCCAATGCATATTCAGGGGCCAAATAACCGCTGGAAGGTAAAAACATATATTCATTAATTAAATTTTATGTAGTAAGAAAAGAAAAGGCCATTTCTAATGATCACAAAATAGAGAAACTGTCTGCTCTACTTGGATTATTCCATAGCGTTTGACTTTGTAAACTGTCATTTTTGACCTTTTCATTAGAACAATACAGTTTGCAAAAATGAGCAGCATCAGATGACTTGATGAAACGTTAATGCATAACAGAATATGGTATTAATACTGACGACTCACGTTGTTCCAGCTAGTTTTGTGCTTATATGAGTGATGCTATCCGGGAAAAGTTTAGCCAATCCAAAATCTCCAATTTTTGGTGTGAAATCCTTGTCTAGAAGTATGTTACTAGCTTTAATATCTCTGTGGACAATATGTGGCTCAACTTCTTCATGAAGATACGCAAGTCCCCGAGCTGTACCGATGACTATCTTAGATCTCTGTTCCCAATCAAGCTCTGTAACATTGCTTTTTTTACCTGTAATAAAATATAGTAAACTTAACATTAAACTAAAAGGGAAAAAGAACAATTTTTGCAGTGTGACCTGGTTAAAAACAAGCAACTAATAGAAAACAAGCTTTGACTTTCAAGCTTACTTAATAGTGCACGGTCAAGGCTGTTGTTTTCTAGAAATTCATAGACTAAAATACGATTAGTTCCTTCAACGCAACATCCAACAAGCTCAACGAGGTTTTGATGTCTGATATTTGATATCGTATTAACTTCTGCTTCAAACTCGCGACCCCCCTGCTTTGATTCAGCAGAAAGTGTCTTCACAGCTACTTGTTTTCCATTCTTGAGGACTCCCTAAAGTTTTCAACAAAACTTGATATTAACTAATTTGTTAAATATCACTACAAAAAGTTTATTATGACAATAACAATCAAAGAATTTAAATATATAAGACCTTGAATGCACTAAAAATTCGCCTTAGATGACTTATGATCCTTGTGACCTTTCTTTTTAGGCTTTCTTTTAATTACTTTTATATAACCCATTTGATCAATTACAGATAAAAGACAACCTTAATAAATTCATACATAACTAAAAGGGTGGAGATTGTCACATCTAGTTTACAGTGCAGGTACATTGGTAACAACCTGTGAAAATACTATGAAGAAATGACTTGTGGAGAAATATAATAGTAAATAGTACCTTGAAAACCACTCCAAAACCTCCTCGCCCTATCTTGGTACTTCGATCAAAGTTATATGTTGCTAGTTGTAATTCTTTATATGAAAATTTTCTTATATTTTCAAGAGAATAGCCTGTACAACAACTTAAGGTTAGCTCATCAGTTTTCTGATAAAACTGCACCAAAAATGAAAAAAAAATTCAAGTTTAGCCTGACAAAACTAAAGAACAAAGACAAGTGAAGTTCATTAGAATCATAAAACTCCGATATGATTATAAGACATACAAGTAACACTTATACGAGCAAACTAGACATGCAAATGATTGGAGTCCTATAAATGATGTCTTATAAATTTTGGTTAATATATTTCTACCTTCCAATTCCCTATGAGTATCACTTGTCTCCTTTTGTACACTCGAGGAACCAAAGCAGCTACAAATCATGTCTGTTTGATTTACAATCCGAAGCTCAACCTTGTACAATAAAACAGAACATCATCAGATAAGCAGCTACACAGTTACGAAACACAAAAAATAAATAAAAAAGCTCCATGAAAGACTGAAAATATAAAGGGCACTGGAATTCACATTTAAGACCTTACACTGATAGAAATTTTTATCAAGATGAAGAATCTTTTGAGCCACAAAACTAGAAAATAGGTCGTTGCGTGTGGTGCATAACACATAAAAAGTTACCATGCAATAAAAAATCTTAATGATGTGCCAAAAGTAGATCACTTTCAACTAAAATTTGATGTCCACATTCATAGATTCTTAAGGGCAAACCGTTTTCCCAGAAGAAGAATTACCAAATTCACATAACTGTACCTCAAGATATAAAAGTTGTCTCTTGCTCTAGGCTTGTTTGTTTCACCTCTATAAAAGGCCAAATGTTATTAAACAACCGCAAAGCCACAATCCAAGGTCACGAATGCCAGATGGACATTCGTGGCAGGGATGCAAAATATGTGAATGTTCATCATGACACCTCAGGCAAATGCCACACCGTTCTGTTCTATGCACAAGAGAGATGTTGGGCCATGAGGAATGTCCCCCCTTAATTAGCACAATGAGAGGAGAACTACACAATTAAGCATGCTTGACTAGGACCAATCCATGATGGTGATCACATGGGAGGTTTTCACTCATGCAACCAAAATCAAAGTCATGAGCTCCTTGTCCGCAAAGCGGACAATGTCAATTGGTATAAGGTGACGTATGTTAGAGTCATGGACTGATAGGGCTTCATTAATAGAGATGGCCCCCTTTCACTCCCAAACTCTTCTATACACTATAATTACAGATAAAATGAATGGATAATTGTCGGACAGATAAAGTTTTGCTCTGATGTCTTATGCATCCCAATTGAAGTAGCCATAAATCTCCCAACAGCCCTGACTGGCACAAGACAGATTACCTACTGTTTCAATTACTTCACAATTGACAGTACTTATCCATTTCTCTTATTTAATATACTGTATTCCCATTTACTCTTTACAAGGTCCGATCAACAGTATACATGTAAATTGAACAAACTCTTCTAATGACATCACTTTAACAACAATTGATATGTTTTCAATTACATCAAAACGAGACCTATCGCAAATGATCCTGCGACCGCTGAATAAACCCTGGGTTTTCTCTCATCTACCGCTCCTAATATCTAATCAATTAACACAATTCAAGCAATTCAAACGGTTTTCAGTTCAATCAAGTCAGATCTAAGCTAGGTTTCTCTCATCTACAAGACTACAACTAGAATTATACAATAAATCGAGCACATAACTGAATTTACACTAACAAGCTCGTTGAAGCAAATTCAAACTCCGATTCACAATTTCTAACTTGAATAACTTATGAACAAGAAGGAGAATCGTAAAACAGGATCAGAAATTACCTTTTATGAATGAACTGATCGGAGCTATGAACGACGATGATCGGAAAATAGAAGTAAGATATCATTTGTGGTTGCATTCCGTCATGTTCAAGCGCGATATTCAAACAATTGATTGATTGATTGAAGGAGAAAATTTCTGATATTTTGGCAGCTTGCTCCAATCTTCCAATTTATTGAAAATGTTATTGTTGTTTTACGATGGTAACGTGTGCGGGAAACGGTCATATACTCATAAGATTTCACACAGTGTCTTTTAGCTTTTTTTTTTTTTCTCTTTTTGTTTTTTTGAACCGGAGGATAAATGTTATCTTAATCGAGCTCATCTATCTGTTTTTTAGCCGGGACCGCATCCCCAACTTCCTTAGAAGGAAACTTATTGCTGAGAAAACCCACTGCCTCAACTCTGAGTAATTTTTGCTCAGAATGAGACTTAAACCCATGATCTCCCCTTTATTTACATGTCATGAGAAACTCATTTCTCTGTTTACACTATTGATAAGATTGGAGGTTATAGTGTGTGAGGACGTTAAAATTTGCTGATTTAGACATAAATGGGGCTTCAAAGCCACTACATCGGCTTTAAAAGTGGTATTTTTCTCACTTTTAACGGATGTTAGAAAGTGTGATCTAATTTATTTTTCTTACTTTTGATAATCTTTAATAAAATGAGACTTTAAAACAATCACATTTGTTTTAAATGGTTTTCAGGAGGCTTTAGTAAATTTATGCTTGCTTAAGTGGTATCTATAACCTCTAATAAAGCAAGGTTTCTTTTGGCACTTGTCATTCTCTTAATCCATGTTTTTGCCACTTGTCATTTTTTTAGAGATTCACAAATCAAATTTCCCTTCAAAAGGGCGTTATAGTAATTTAAATTAAATTATCATATAAATTTCTCTCTTATTAAAAATAAATTTTATAATTACTATTTTTCTCTCTCTTATCTATTTTTTTAAGTCAAACTATCTTTTTATAAAATAGATTTTATGAAGGAATTTAAAAATAATATCTTTAATTAAAATCTAAATAACAAAAAACTAAAGTTTATATAATATGAAATTTTCTAAATCATTAAATATTTTTTAAACAAAATATTTTAAAATCATTGTGTTTTAAAAAAATTATAAACATATGAAATATTTTAAAACAATCCTATTAAACAAGCAGAATAATTACAAATCATATTTTTTTTAAAAACAAGATTTTTATAAAAAAATATTTTTTATAAAAAATTTTTAAAACGAATGTTTAAAAATAAAACTATTTACACAAGAGAGTCAAAAAATGATATAATTATTTTATTTTTTGAACTATTACCTATATGTAACTTTAATTATATTTTACATTAAAATATTATACTGTAATTATTCATGTTAATTATATATATATTTTTTATATTAAAATTTAATCTGTTTATTTAATGATTGTTTAGCTTATCTATCTATCTATGAAAAAACTAAAATAAGCGTGAAACAATTATAGATCTCATTATGCTTACTTTTTTATTTCTCTATGTTATTAATAATAATGTTGAACAAATAATATTACTCATACTATTTTTAAATTAAAAAATATATAATTTAAAAAATTAAAAACCTATTTTTTATTAAAAACACACTTTTTAAAAAAATTATAAAATATAGAATACAACGATTTTTTTTAAAAATCATTTTTCTTAAAACAATATATTTAAAAATCACAATTTTTTATAAAATAAAAGTTTAAGAAAAATACATTATTGTTTATTTACTTAAAGTATCTATTTATACGTAGTTATAATCATATTTTATTTTCAAGCATGATTTTATAATACATAAATTTTTATTAATAATAATTTAATATTGTATTTATTCAATCCGTGTATTACACGGGGACTAACCTAGTGTCTATATAAAGTAAGTGTGACCTTTACAAATTGATTATCATTTTCGTTTTGAACTTCATGTTTTCTTTATTTATGTCTTATAGAAGATTTTTATAGCTATATTAACTACA
>BJCN01159586.1:2506-13239 GCA_018326445.1 Flaveria brownii
TGAATTTGAAAGTAGAATTTCATTTATAATCAAAGATTACAAAGAATAGAGAAATCACACTTGAATTTGATTATTGACCAAGTGTTCTATCATACAAAGCTGATGAGCTAATCCTAGTTGATGTTCTAATTCTACAGCTGATAATCTTTGTTTTTCTTACAACCAAGTGTCCACAGCTGATGTGTTACACCCACAGCTGATGCCTTAATTCCACAGCTGATAAACATTCATTTTGTCTTTGGTATTTTGCCTAAGTACATCCACAGCTGATGTGTTGCATCCAGAGCTGATGCACAACATTCACAGCTGACAAACATACATTTGCCTAAGTGTTCACAGCTGATGAACAATTAATTCATAGCTAATATGTTAAAACCCACAATGGAAAAAGACTATTATTCATCAATTTTGTCCAAGTCATCATAGCTGATGAATAAACTTATCAACAACTGAGTCATAACACCCACACGTCATCAGCTATTAGTTGTCCATAGCTAACAAACACACAATACACTACTAAACACTCATCCATAACAGATGTGTTAACAACATATAGCAGATATTCAACCTAAATTCGCAATGGATAAGCAACTTGAAGTCCATAGCGGACGTGTTGTTACCATTTCAAACATACAGCGGATGAACAGATTTTGAAACATACAGTAGACAAGTTCAGCCCAAAATAATCCATCCACAGCGGACGAACTTCTTGTCCATAGTGGACGATCCGAAACAGAAGTTCAGCCCAAGATTTAGTCTTCAATCTCAAGTTACAAGACTCACCGAGTCTCTAACAAACACAAAAACAGATAATGTAATCAACAGAAGTTGAACTTGGAATTTAAAGCTAACTGCTAGCAAGTTGGAAGAACTACTTCATGCTCAAAGAGATCAGAAGAAGAGTGCCGGAACTACATATCATGTTGTTCCTCCTCCTTACAATGATAACTACATAGAAATGTCAACTTCAATGACAAGTCAAGTCAAAGAAGATTCAAATATGCATGATCATCATCCAACAGACAATCCATCCCCTATCACTCAAATCACTTCTCCTGAAATAGCACCAAAGCTATACTTCAAACCAGAATCACCACAGAATGAAACCTTTCATTCCTGTGATGGCCATGATGAAGATCCTACAAGTGATGATTGTGATGAAGAAACCAACCAAACAAACAAACAAACATTGACATGTATTAATCATGTCATTGAAGAAACCAATCCAAAACAAACACAACCACACAAATCCAAAGCAGCAGAGCCTGATAACAAACAAAAGGCTATGGTTCTCAATGCGAAATTCAAACCAGTGGGATTTCTTGAACTAGAATTGCCTAAGGCTGAACTAAAAGCAAAGATTAAAATGGAGTTAAAGAACAAACAAAAGCCCGAGGTACAAGAAATTAAAGAACATGTCAAGAGGAAGAAAACCAGATCTAAAAAAGAAGAAAAGTCAGACTAAGTCTTCTACACCTAATACAAACCAACCATCAACCTCAAAGGCTATATAGAAACTCCAAAACAACAACCAATTCTCTACGAGACATGTAATTCAGATTCACACAACACTTCAGAGTGTAAAAACACTGAGAGTGATACATATATATATGTCCTCACAAGAGAAAGCAATAAAAACAAACAAAACAAAAGGCTGTGAAGTTCCAAGAAAATCTAACTTTATTATTCAAGCCTAAGGGAAGAAGATCAAGACCTACTCCTACTGCTTAAATTATGACATGGAGAATCATACCACTTTCGAGTGTTCAAACAATAACTCTCCCATATCACAATACAGAAGCGGTCAAAGATCTTATCATACATCAAAGTCGTACTCACTAAGACCGGAGCATGAGTACTACAACAGACATCATAGCTACTCTTCTCCTCAATCATATCGGCATGGGTATGATTTTAAATATTATGATATTCATGATTATTGGGCACCAAGACATTATCCTAGGTCATACTCATAACATAAATATGAAAGATATAGGAACAATGATTGGTATAAAGGATATCATAGAAGATCATATCCAGCAAATTATTATAATCATGATTATAATTCTTATAATGAATATGATCGCATGACCAGAAGAAACAAACACCATCAAGGACAAAGATCCTTTGATGAAGTGAATCTGATACATCTTCAGATAAAGAAAAATCATACACATACGAGCAAGTCACATATAAAGATACTAATTAGAATATCTAATCCAATAAGGATCAACTTCCAATATGAAGAATAAAAGAATCTCAAGGCAGATCAAATATAAAAGAATCTCAAAGGTGATCAAATCATAAGAATTTATACTCTAAGTAGCCTGGTTCAAGTTGCAATAAAGTGCCACCTTGCATTTCATAAGGTGGGTTATGCTTCCATACTTCTGAGTGTGGGTACTCAATTAGAATATCTGATCAAACATAAACATAATAAATATCAAAAAATGTTAAAAATAGATCCTTGCATGAGTTTAAGTGGACAAACGTACTTACAATTAACTTTGTTCTTTGTCTATGTCTATTCCAAATTTTAAACATTCTTAGATGTAGAGGATTTTGGATTAGTATGATCTCATTGCAGTTGAAGGATTCTGGCATGTAAATATCTTAATTTTGACAAATCAAAAATACCAAAAAGATTTGTCACTTTTTAGTATTTTTTTTAGTTTTGACAGATTTACATGTGCTATTGATTTAGGAGTGAAACTTTCATGCAATACCTCTACCGAGAGGATTTAGACTTTTACAGGTGATGAATTGCACGACATGCCTGAGTTTCTTATTCAGTTAAAGATGTCAAGAGAACACTCCTACTTTCTTCAAAGATCTCTTGCCAGTGGCTGAGAACTAAGAATCCTCCTCTTAGTGTCTCATACACAAAAGTTCCTCACCCTCCAAAGCTTTTGTTGAGGGAGAGTATATGTTAAGTATGAAGAATTTCTGATGCTTCTCATTCTCTTCTGAAGTTGAGATAAAGCTGTTGATATTGCTACCTGTGCAATCCACAGTGTATGCAAATGGGTGTATCTTTAAGCCTTCAAATTGAGACTAGAAGATCAAGCTGATGAAACATACATCAAGTGTTGAGGCAAAGTCTTTATGTGCTGAAACAAAGTTAGTTTCTCGATGCCTTTTTATGAAGCTTCTAAGAAGATGCTACCAAAAAGGGGGAGAAGACTGCACCTCAAGACTGCACGTCAGTCAACATCCAAGGTTTTGATAATCATGAGGTTTTGGCAACATAATCTTAGGGGGAGTATTGTTAGACTATTTGAAGATGATACTCACCTAAACCTAAGTGCTGAATCTCATGATGATTACCAAAACCGACACGATGAAGATTTGCTAGAGATATGATCAAAACGAAGAGAATTGACCAAAGTCAAACTTAGTCAAACTTTGTCAACCATGGTCAAATTCAACAGTTAACATCAACGGTCGTCCCGAATGACGTCAGCACCCGACAGTCACGCATTAGCAATAGAGAATTTATCAGACTTAGAATTGTATTTGTGTAATCATTTATGCTTAAATGTAATCTTTCTTATTTTTGTAAAGAGTATAAATGACTAAGTGTAGTCATTTATACTCCATATCTAGAGGAGAGAAAAAAATAAGTTTTAGAACATTAACACACACAAAAGGTGTATCACTAAAAATTTAGAGAAATGAAGGTTGAATGTGTGTGAGAGTAAGTGTTTTTCTTACAAACTCCTTTGTTTTTCTCTTGAATAACATACATATGAATGAACGAAATTTATATGAAGATGTGTTCTTGAATTTGTTCATCATTCATTCATCATCATACATGTTCATCTTGCATACAGATCTTCACTTGAAATCAACGGATCTGTGAGATTCCACATCATGAATTTGATAAACGGCAACAGTATGATTGCAATATTTGATCCATATATATCGATTTCCATAAAAGGCATCCACTTTCAAACCTCAGGATGAATCAGAGCATCCTGAGGAAGTGCAACAAGAGGCTGCTCAACAAACTCCTACTCAAGCACAACCTCTTACAACTAGAAGACCCATCCTGTCTTGGACCTTTGCTGCTAATCCAGATAGATGGTATGCCATCAGAGATCAAGGTGGTCAAGATGTCTACTTCTAGGAAGACATGCTTGATCTACTTCTGCATAATCTCTATGACATGAGAAGGTATTATGAAATTCTGAAGGATCCTGACCAAATGATGAAGAAGGGAATGGTCTTGATCTTAATGAGGATTGTCAACTGCTGAAGAACTTTCTCTGTTTTGGTAGCATCAGCTTACGGGGAGTTTGTAAGGTTTATATAAAAGGCTGATGCAACCAAAGCAACTAAGGGCTTCCTGCATGCATGCACCAAATACTAAGTAGAACTGCTGCATAAGTTTTATAATTTGCATGAGAATTATTCCAAGTATAAAATCTTCTGAAGCCAAAAGTTCCTACGAAAGTTTTATACTTTGCATGAGAATTATGCTAAGTATAAAAACTTCCGAAGCCAAAGTTACTGCGGAAGCTTTATACTTTACACTCTCATCATTGTGAGACTAATTGTATTGACGTCCCTTAAATAGACCTGCATTTTTTTATGGAAGCCACAACTTTTTCTCTTGTGACCCTTCGGCCTCCTTTCACGGTTGAGGTAGGATCGGTTACTATGGTGATGGTGCAAACTTTTTTGGCCCTTCTTTTCATGGTTCATTTTACATGTTTTTGTCTCTTACATCTGTTTCAATGATAATGAGCACTGTCTCATCTAAGATCCGGTTCTATGGTCGGTTTGCATGTTGTCATTTGCTAGTTCTGTATGTCGATGATGATGAATCATTGTTCATCTAAGACCTTTGGTTGTTGGTTAATCGAGGACTATGATTGTAGAGCGAAATGGTTTTTGGTTAATCGAGGACTATCATTTATCTCAGTTCTTTTATAGATCTTTTATTAGCTTATGGAACTTGTGGTTGTAATTTTGCAACCAATAAATGATGTTATTTCTGTTTAGCTCCTTTTGGGGAGTCTTGTACCTCTATGATCTCCTTCTGTATTTTCCCCAAGTACCTCCTCTTTCTGTTGTAACAGATGGGAGGGGCCTATTGTTATGATTGAGCAACCTTTGATGATGATTGTTCTTTTTCAGCATGTAGTACTGGTTGAGAAGTTTGGGCAGATTAAAGCTCACTAATCCTTTTTCTCAACCTCTCAATCTCATCATCTTTAGCTGTGAGGAGTTCAATTTGTTCAGAAATGGTGATTTTAGCCATGTTCATTTCTAGCATACTCTGCTCATTCTCTGTTTTCTCTTTCTCCATAGCTTCTTTTAACTCTCTCACCAAATCATTGAGTGCATCAATCACTTCATGATCTATTTAGGAATCATCTGTTAGTCTTTTGATAGATCCTTCTTGTAGTGTCAGAAGTGCATCTTTTTCTTTTAGATCCCCTTTTAGTGCTCTCAATGTTTCTCCTCTTTTTTTTATTTGGTGATTAGTTTGTTGTATTCAGCCACCAGAAAGCTTTTGCTCACATCAATGTCATCATCATTCAGATCATCTTCATGGTAGGCTATAATATCAACAAACTATTCACCAGACCCAGTTACTTGCTCAACCTCCTGAGTTGGTTCTTTTTAAGCATCCGGACATACTTCTTCAGTATCCCCATCATGTATAACATCAAGATTTTCTTGAAGGTTGATTACTTCAGGTGGTGCAGTGCTATCAGAAGTTGAGTTTGATTCAACCACTGGGGAAATAGCAATTGGAGGTTGTTCTAGTGGTGAGGATGGCTGAAGAGGGGAAATTGGTTCTGTGGCTGCAGATCCTTGTGTTGTTTTGGATGAAGAGAGGGAGATTGGTTATGTGTGTTCACTGGCAGGTGAAACTGGTTCCGTTTTAGCAGTGTTAATGGAGGTTGGTAATTGACTAAGTGAGATGGGTTGGGTTTGTTTACTTTGAGGTGATGTTGGTTGTACTGGTGAGGGTGGTAGTATTGGTGATGGTGGTTGGATTGGTAAAGGTGGTTGTAATGGTGATGGTGGTAGAACTGGTGATGGTTGTTAAGAAGGTGGTGAATATGAATCTTGCTCAGTTTGAGCAGGGGATTCTTCAACTTGTTCTTGGTGTTCTATGAAGATCATTTTCTATGGAATATCAGCATTTGCATCCACAACATGAGGGAACATCTCCATTTCCTCCCCTTCATATATTCCAATGATCTTGTTCAGCACTGACCTTCCCAAATATGCTTAAACAAACACATCACTTCCCCGTTCTATGTGAGGCATGGAATTATTGATGATGAGTTGGAGGAATCTTAGGTTAATGTACATCTTGTCAGTGTTTTGTACTTCTATATGATCACAGAGGCATCCAAGAATCTACTTTGAATAATTGTACGTCCTACTTTCAAAGATTCCAATGATCCTAGAGGAGATATGCCTTGAAAATGTATCCAATCTAGACTTCCTATTTGACATACATTTCAGATACGTATGACAAAGGAATCTATAAGGCTTGCACAATCTCCCTTTCTTGATTTCACCATTCCTGTAATCTCTACCATATCCTATTAGATCGAAAACCCGCTGAATGTATTCATGATCAAATACATCAGGGTGACCTACTTCTTGTTCACCAAGCTCCAACACCCTCCTGATGATTTGTTCATCCACAAAACTTCATGTCTAATTGAAGCATAAATCACTTGTTCACCATTCTCCTCAGCTACTCTTGCTGTATTCCAGAAATCTATCACATGAGTTTGATAGATTGTTGGGTCAGCAGTTAGGGCGTAGAATATCCTCGACTGACGTAGGTATCTGATAATATCTGTGCATCCCTCAGTCACAGGGTCATCCAGATTGAGGAAAGCACATACATTATGCTCCTTTGCAAATCGATTAGCCATCTGCAAGAATCAGAAAACAACGATTTAAGAATTTAGTCTTGAAATCAAAATTTAAAAATTTTAAGAAGTTTAATCATTTTGACGACATTTCAGTTATGATCAGCAATCTTGATGTTATAAAGGATGATTTACCTTGCTGATAATGTTTGAATGTTTAACAGAGGTTTAGACAACTGAATTAATTGTTGTTTTGTGGTGGTGTTTTTGAATGTTTGATGATTGAAGACGAAGGGTTTAAGAGTTTTTCGCTCATTAGGTCTAAGAATTAGAGAAAGTGAACATAAATGACAATGATCAAGTGTATTTCTATCCTCGGAATATTACTTAAATCTCATTTAATGTTTTACGGCCCAAACCCTAATAATCCATCCTAAGTTCTTCCGTAGAGAAATTAATCTTTCACAAGAAATTAATTCCTCCGCAGATCCTATGCGGAAGACAAAGTTTAATTTATCTTCTACACAAAATCTAAGGTACTATAATTTACTTGTCCAAAGGTTACCAATCTTATGGAAAGCAATCATAGTTGTTAAAATATGAACACATCTGTAGATTGCCAATCTAAGGAAGTACAAATTTTAACTTGCTAAAATTTTACACTATAGCAGCTGCTGGTAAGCAACATTACATTATAACTTCTGCTGAAGGATAATGAGTTATCCTTTTTGATATATGATTCTAATATATTATTCAATCATGTATTGCTATTGGACTTTTTTGACTTTGTTCCATGGCAATTGTGCAAAAATCTCATAAATATCCAACATCCAAAATAGTTGCTCAAAATCCAATTTTCTTCTCTAATGTTGATAAACTCATTTTCATGCTGATTTATTACTGCTCCCCCTAAATTTGTGCTTAATAATGAATTTTAACATAAATTTAATTAGAGAATAACATGGAAAGCACTTTTCAGTCCAACAAAGAGAATAACAAAAATATTTTTGCATATTGTTTTTCAATATAAGTAGAAATTAAATATATTTACAAGCATATGAAACATATGTTGGGATCATACTATAGCACTTAGAACCTTCCTTATACATTTAGAATTTAATTAATAGATCTAGTGCTGATTGTAAGTATTATGGACCACATAAATTCAAACAAGAGTATATGTTCAACAATGCATGTTGTTTATCATGTTTTGATATGGTTTAGAGATTGACAGATATGGACTCCACTTCAATTCACAATAGAGGTTGTCCTCCATTTATGAGTCATCTTATCATTTTTTCACACTTTTAAAGTATGTTCCTTTAACCGTAAGTTCTATCTTAAGATTTTCATGAAATCTTATTAATACAGATTATTGTGTAAGCTCTTTAAATTCAACATACAGTTGATCTTATTAGATTCTTTTAGAGCTTGATATATGATCTGATATATGATCATCCTTAGGTCACCAGGTCTTTACTCACGTAAAACAAAGGTGCCTTTAGCCCTGGTATTTGTTCACACAAAATAAAGGGATGATGATGATTATAATCATATCACCAAATCTTTATATTTATAAACATAAGTGATCATAATCCCAGGTCTTTGCTTAAGCAAAACAAAGGGAATATGAATTGCAAAGATAGAAATTATATGAAATCAGAACGTGTTCTGTTTGGGTGAGTAAGTTGATCACATCAGGATGAGACTCACTTCTTGCTCCTCAAAATGGAATTTACCATAATATGTTATCTTGATATTAAGTTAAGCTTGCACTTGTTTATGTTTTACTCAGGTTGAACCTACTCACATATCAATTCACTTCTGATAAGTCTTTCTTATTAAATCATGAAAGTAAGCTAAGGAATAGTGTACTATCATTTGCCATAATATGCATACTATACATAATTAACAACTTAACAAGACAATCTTTTTGTGTTTTTATAGATTTTATGAATGTTTTTAGAATTTTCTTAGAAAATAATTTAAAGGACAAATCATGTTTTCCTGTGATGATGATTAATCAAGATTGATCATTTAAAGACTCAATTAAGAAATTAAATCTTACTGAATCAAAGGCTTTTTTGTGTCTAGTTTGATCAACGTTTAACCCTTCTCTGAGCAATCTATCAGAAAATGGTATCTTATTTCTATGTGTTTTGTTTTACGATATTGCATGGATTAGTAGTGATAAACATAGTAGCTGAGTTATCTATATGAATGTGTGTTTAAAGAAAATTGTACCCATGATCAAGTAACTGGTTTTGTAACCATAAAACTTGAGAGAAACCAGCTGAAGCAGCTATGTACTCAACTTCACCCGTGGATACTGAAATATTTATTTATTTCTTGCACTACCAAGATACAAGCCTTGGTCCTAAGAATTGACATCCACCTGTTGAGGATTAATAGTTATTGTTACATCCTCCAAAATCACTACTGGAATATGAGTAGAGGTTGAATTCCCCTTCTTTAGGATACCAAAGTCCAAGAGCTGGCTTCCCTTTAAGATATCTGAATATTCTCTTCACAACATTCAAATGTGATTCCTTTAGATCAGTTTGGTACCTGGCATAAACACAAATAACAAACATAATGTCAGGTTTGCTTGCAGTTAAGTACATTAATAATCCTATCATTGATCTATATAATCTTTTATCCACAGACTTCCCTTTAGGATCAGGTATAATCTTATCTATGGTTGATGTTGGTGTTTTGCATGAAGATGTATCAGCAAGAGAGTATTTCTTCAGTATTTGATGAATATACTTTTGTTGGTTGATAATGATGCCATCTGGTTTCTGATGAACTTGTCATCCAAGGAAGAATGTTAATTCTCCTATAGAACTCATCTGAAACTCAGATTTCAATAATGCTTCAAACTTTTCACATAATCTCTTTTTTGTTGATCCACATATAATATCATCCACATATATTTGAACCACCAAGAGATCTTGATGTTCATGCTTGAGGAAAAGTGTCTGGTCTATTGTTCCTCTCTTGTATCCATGCTTCAACAGGAAGGATGATCATGTCTCATGCCATTTCCTTGGAGCCTGATAAAGTCCATACAAAGTTTTGTCAAGCTTGTATACCCTGTAAGGGTGATCAAGGTCTTCAAAACCTGGAGGTTGAGCAACGTAGAGCTCTTCATCAATTTTACAATATAAGAAAGCATATTTTACATCCATTTGGTAAACTGTGAATTTCTTATATGAAACATAGGCTAGAAAAACTCTAATTGCTTCTATCCTTACAACTGGGGCAAAGACATCATCATAGTCTATGCCTTCTTCTTGAGTATAACCTTGAGCTATCAGCCTTGCTTTGTTTCTAACAATGATACCTCTGTCATCTAATTTGTTCTTGAAAAGTCATCTTGTACCAATTGGTATTGATCTTCAGGCAGATCAACTAGATTTTTGACTTTCTTCTTTCTGAATTGTTGAAGGTCCTCTTGCATAGCTTCAATCCAGCTATTGTCTTTAAGTGCAGCTGTAATGTTGGGTGGAACCACTTGAGATAGAAAACAAGAGAAAAGACAAATGTTGGCTGCTCCCCCTTGATTTCTTGTGGTTCTTTCATGAAGATCACCTATTATGATTTCAATTGGGTGATTCTTATGAATTCTACTGGTTGGTATATGATCAACTGGAATGGAAGATTCCAAGTTGATCATATGTGGTGATGGAGATTGATCCAGCTGTGATGGATAATTAACAAAGTAGTCAAATTCTTCTTCATGTTGATGTGAGGCTGAATGATGTCCATTTTCTAGATTTTATGCTTCAACAGATGTAGTTTCAACTTCTGTAGGTGTTACAGTAACATCTCCGGATGTAGGTTGTGGATTTGCTGATGCTGTTAATGGACTTGGTTGTTGTA
>BJCN01159719.1:0-10246 GCA_018326445.1 Flaveria brownii
TGATATAACCTCTATATGCATGTTCTTGGCATAAAGTTTAAAAAAAAATTGATCATTGAAGGAATAAATAATTAAAAGAAAATTGCATTAATGATTCATGTGGTTAATCAGATTGTATTTAGGCTTCCTAGATAAATGTTCTCCTTGATCATAAAAAGAGTCTCTTGTGTAAAAAGTTGAGAAAATAAAACTAGCTTAATAATGAATGGTGACGATTATTAATAATAGATAGATAGTAAATTTATAGTTAATAGAAAGTAAAGGAAAGTTTAGTAAACGAAAGTTTACAGTACAAAGTGGGGAAGTGTACGAATCAACGGTAGAACATCGTGTCTTCTGTATATTTATACATGGAGGTATATTTTTGTTCACTGATTTATTTTTGTTTCTCCTTGTTTGATATTATAACTATCGTGTCGGGTGAAAGTTAAAGTTTTTGAAGAACCTTGCGTATTTAATATTTTAACATGTGTAATTTAATATGAACCTTGTATAACTTATTAAGAATCTTTCTTACTCTTTAAGAGTATTGAATGATTTGGATATAGTTTTAAATGACTTACAACTAATTTTTGAATGTCTTGTGTATAACTTGCATGATTTTTAATCAAACCTTTAAATGGCTTGAGTCTATTTTTAAATGAACTAGATTTAGTTTTAAATGACTTGCGAAATATATTTCGAACCTTGCACATATATTATTATAACTTGCGGTCGAGCACCAACGACTGGCAACGGGTCACGGCGGCAAAGCGGCGGTCGTGATGGTAACAAAACCGCAGTCTTTGTGCGAAGGAGGTACCGTTACCCTAAACCCCCCACCTGCCGCGTTTGGCACACCTGGGATGACCACCGCGACAAGGAGAGGCGAAGCGAGAAGAGAGGACGTGCAACCCCCCAAACCGTCACCACCCCACCTAACATCAGCTGTAGTTTAAAGACCGAGCACAAAAACCGAGGAGGAAGACAAAATACTGAAGATACCCCTCGATACTGTTCATCGCGTTGTGTTTTTCATAATAGGAGAATATATTTCCACCGGGCTTTTTATACTTGAAAATCTTGCATGATTCTTTTAACTTATTATTAGACTTGTTATCTATTTTACACAAAGTTTGATTAGTTTTGATTCATCATTATTTTTAATGGTGCATAAAAAAGTTTAGAATGATGCATACAAAAAAAACATAGGTCAAAAGGGTTGCACATGTTGCAAAGGTTAAGGGGCAGCACCCCTGGCCATGCCAAATCTAAACAGTTGCTAATCTGCATGTCTTAATGCTACATCGAATTTTACAAGTTCGATGCACTATCATAACGGTTTCTGGCACACGAGTATGACCATGACGTGTTAAAACATTTCAACAATGTATTCAACTTTCCTAGTTTGAGGCATTGTTGTAGCATGGTTTGATCTGAGGCACATGTTTCTCAATACGTTTCACAATGACGCACTAAAATCATAACATGTATCTTTGCTTAAAAGTTTGTTGTACAATCGTAACAAGCATATGTTTTATAACACGAAATGGGGTAACTTTGTAAAATAGTAACCAACTTTTAAAAGTGTTTCAATTAGGTAATTCAAGTTTTAAAAGTGTTCTAGTTAGGTCATTCAGTTTTTATATTTTATATAAATTAAAAGCCTTACCAAAGGGCCACTGTGGTACCAATCAAAAATACGGTTGTCGCTACTGGACGACGAAATGGATTTTGGAATTTAGATTGGCTATTCGGGGTTCCACGCCCATGGATTGCCTTATTATAGCTTTTTTGATTCGTCGGGTATGCCGGCTAAGAGAATCGCTTCTCGCCTTGCTTGCAAGAGTATAAGCAGTAGCATTTTGACCCTATATGAGATAGAACTCTTTCAATTCATGAGAGAAAGTGCTTTAGTAGAGTAGCGATTTCCCTGTTCTAGCACAAGACGCAAGGAGAAGCAACAGTAAAGTTGTTGATTAAAACTCATTTTATCGGTCCCTAAATCTTGAGGTTGATACAAAGAGATAATTTAAAACGCCTACATATTAAAAGTTGAAATTTTCAACCAGAAGTGACCTAGTTCAAGTTATATTTCATTGATGATTATAACTAAAAAGAACACCTAGAAAGACAGCAATAGTATGTAATACCAAATATAGAAATCTCGATCAAGTGAGAAGTAGGCGAGAGAGAACTTTTTATTTAATTTTTGAAAAACAAACTCACACACCTGCTAATCTAGCTCTAAATCTACGACATATCTTCACAACACGATTAAACCCTCACCATTCAAGAGGACACCACAACAACTTGATACCATAAACTAAATGCCTATTAGTTAAAACTTGAAACTAAATCTAATGGTTGCTTGAGGGTTGAAATTTATGACTCGTCGTTTGTGAAAAGCAGGTTCTACAACGAGTCATGCAAATAGAAATAGATGACAATGAAGAAGAGAAGATGTCATGTGAAGAAGTATGTTCGTCTACATTTTACCGGGTATTTTCAATATAAATCCATTTTTATTTGATGGTGGTTCCACTGTATAAAAAGAATAATTATGGTTTTCACAAATAAGTTTAAGGTTTGAAGCAGCTGCCCTACAAATAATAATCAAAACTTGAACTAGTTCACATGTAATTATACTACACAATAGTACATGTCAAATCAAGACACTATAAGAGGAACAAACAATTATTCTAGCAAAACACCATTTTTAAATTATGCTTCATGTCAAGGGAATGTATATAACCATTTGTCACGGTAGAAACGAGTAAAAACTCACGTAAAACCATCGTCTTAACAAAATCAAACAGTTACATGCAAAACAAAGATCCCCCGGCCTGTGTGGGCTCCCTCCGAATCATCATCAAGAATTATTCAAAACGAAAATCAATACCTTATTCACTTCACCCTTTAATGGTGCGCCTTGGCGGCAGCCTTTCTTTGCGAGTTTGCTTTTGCCTGGAAAATATCAAATATGCGCATAAAAAATGTTTAACAACGCTTCAGCAACCAAAAAAGAACGTTTTGGATGGACGCTTGACGCAATTTTTAGACCTACTACTTTTAATTTTCCCGCTTCTTTCTCATATTAAATAATTACATTAACTCTAATGATATTATTTAATACTTTTTTAGAATAATATAGTTTTTAATTAATTAAGGAAAAGATTTTTTTATAAATGTAACTTTTGTTGAAACATTTTTTTATAAAATAAGAAATTTTTCTATAACATCAAACATTTATAAAAATACGAAACAATTTAAAAATCAATGTTTTAAAAAAATATAATTTTCATAAACCAGAATAATTGAAATTCAGAGTTATAATAAGAGAACTTTTTAAATTGACAATTTTTTGAAACGGTTTGTAAATTTATTAAAAAAAACAAATATGGTTTAAACACAAATATTAAAAAATGATATCATCATCTTAGTACTTATAGTCCTCACTCGTGCATAATTTCAATCATATATTATCTCAAAATATCATTTTATATTTAAAATTGTTCATTACTATATATTTAATATTTTATTTATTCAACATGTATAATGCATGGCGTCCTAACCTAGCATACATATATAGATAGAGAGAGGATAAGAGAATATATGAAACTTATATGCATGTACAAATTAGCAGCAGAGAAAATCAACTCATGCAGCATAGATCCACAAGAAAACTATCCATATAAGATAATATAATAAAACATTGGAATACTTGTAGTAATAGTTATGGAATGATGCAACACCTTAAGGTATTTGAGTTTCAAGCTGCCATAAACTAGTCCAACAGAGAAGGCAGACACACGAGCCACCTACGTTAACAAAATCCAAAACTCTTAACAATATATTAACATAGAAAAAGATCTTCATTTATAGAATAAACACAAAATAAAAAACATGACTTGAGAGATGAAGGATTACACTAAAAAAAATATTAGACAATCTCAAAATATGCAAAATAGTCATTAGCCATTTAGCATATCAAACAATATCACATGGCAGTTCCCTCATGAACAACCTACATGTTTTGAATATATAGTAGCTAAATGGATAGTTTTCAATTTTGGTAAAAAACGGAGAGCTCATCATAGCAACTAGAGTGCAATTCGTAATTTCTGTGGTAGTTTGGGTGTTCCTTAGAAGTAAATTTTCTGATACAATGGTTAAATACTAATTTAACCCACACAAAATAATATCCACCGGGACTTGGGTTTTCAAACAACGACACAGCTATATAGTCTTTAGTTCATGACAGTGTGCAATGGAGTGACCGCATGGCTACGTACAAAAGAGTACATAACTGGGTGCTACAAAGTGTAGCTTTTAGATTATTGTTATATAAAGGGGCTTCGTATTAATCATCAAAACGAAAACACCATGGACTCATAACTCATTTAACATTGTTAATACCTGTGTGTGTTGTATATTTTCAGGAATACACTAATACAAAAACGTGTGAAGAAACAAATCAAGCATAGTTGCCAAAGGCGAGCAAGATGGGTGCCTAGAAGCCCACACGTAACAAAAGCGCTTAGCTCCTTCAAGGCGCACATTCTGGCCAAAACTGATCAGAAACATGTAAAACTGGTCACAAACATCTAAAATGGTCTGAAGAATCTATAAATACCCTGAAACATGTCTAAACTAGCGTAAACCGGTGTAAAACATGTCTAGAACATAAAAATGACATGTCTTGCTTAAAAAAGCTCTTGCTTTTAAATGCCTTGCACCTAGGCTTAAGGCTTACCCTTTGCAGCTTGAGGGTGCCTCTAAGTCTTTGACAATTATGGGATAAACTGATCAAGAGCATTGGGATGTATCGAATAAAATGTCTAATTTGGACATTTCGGGTTTCATAAAAGATGCATTACAATCTTCTTTTGGACCAGCTTGTGGTCACAAGTCACAAACTCACAACTCGCAACCCACTTTCTGATATGTAATTATCATCTTAAAACCAACTATTAATTTGATTGTTATAACCACCATCCATTCTTGTAACATTCTTAACCTTCACACTATGATCTGTTGATCAATAAAATTTAGTTGCTAAGAATCCCCAACCTAATAGTAGTAGAGGAAAATTAAGCCTCACAACCACAGCCCTAGATGTGTTTATCAACACACAAAATTCAATCATGTATGGCCGGTCATGGCTTACCTGATACTTGACTTAGCTACCGCTTTGCACAAAATCAATAACGAGGATCGGTTATAAATTGAGGATATAACACGATAATGCGTATTACTCCATCCCGCTGTTTTATAATTTAATCAGAATTTGCGCATCAATATGCAATCCTCGATCCACAAATCCGGTTTCAGGAATACGATCAATTGGTAATTGAACATAAATTCTAAACCTTTAATAAGCAAATGAAAGGAAAATCAGCAAAAGTGTAGCCTCTACTAACATATCACATCGAAAGATGGATTAGATCTAACAATTGACAGACATATGAAGCATTGAATGAGAATGTTTTACCAGAGCGAGGGTGCTGGTGCCGGAGTAAGGGCCGGGTGGTGGAGCCATCGGAGAATGTGTTGACCGCCGATTGGATTGTGGAGATGAGATCTAAAACCCTAGAATTTGGTAACGACGGTGGTTGTTTTGGTTTTGCTGATGAAACTACTTGTAAAGTGTCATCATTTCCTATGTGTTATGGTAACCAAGATACGGGCCAATCATGAAAGATGTTTGCTGGCCCAAGCCCATTGTATAATCACCATTTCTTTATTATTTTTTTGTTTTAACTTCTATGTTTATCCACGGTTTATCGTTGCCTTGAATCACGAGATTGTTGGATTCATCAGTAGAAAAGGAGGATGGATCTGGTTTCTAGTGGCGTTTGGAAACCCGTTGTGAAGGTGTTGTGTAATGGAGACTATCGTCTTTAGTTGTCATCTCCTCTTTATCGTGATTCAAATCCACTTGATTAGGGTTTATGTAATTAGGGAATCGTTTTTTATATTTTAAAGGTAATTTCATCAATTTATATGTTTAATGTTGTAAATTAAAACAGTTAATGTTTTTGTATGAAAATAGCATTTTTCTTAAAATCTTGGGGAGTCAAATGTAGAAAAAAAAACATTTTTGGATGAAAATGACAAACATAACCAAACCATAGCAAAAAACAAATTAATAATAATAATAATAAATAACAATAATTCACTATCTTTTTTATATTAAAAAGACTTGTTATCACATGTAAAAACTATGTGGTGGTTTCACTTTCGGCGGTAGGATGTCAAAAGAACTTGTAAGTAGAAACATTGGGAGAGTGAGGGAAAATGTATTAAGATATAGGATGAGGGAGTTTTAAAAGAAGTTTACGGGTTACAGAAAGGTATGGTTTGTGTTAAATCCAAATATATTGATATGTAAAGAACATAGTGAGTGAGTAGTATGTTGGAATTTTTGTAAATTCAAAGTTATTAAAATTATGGGATTGTTAGTTGTGTAATTGAGTATTTAATATATAAATTAATATATAAATGTGGGTTTTAAGTGAGTTTCAGGTAATTAAGGCATTCCAACTGATAATTATTGTAATTACATAAGATGATATACAACTGTACCAAATACGTGAAGGTATACCTACGAATTCATTGGGAAGTAAATAATCGGACCCAACAGGTATGAGTCTATGAGACAGTTATTCCTTCGGATATAAGTATATGATTTTTTTAAAAATTATCTCCTACCAATCCATTGACCTCCTAATCTCCTATTTAATGGTGGATAGTAGTAGCACTTTGATTGTCAGTAAAGGGTGGTATAACTTTAACTTTTTAATAAGAACAACAAAAATTTTAAAAATTCATTAAAAAGGGTTTGGGCGCGTATGGTGTTTATGAGTCGACATCTAGTTAAGGTTTGGGCGTATATGGATTCTGAATATTTATGAACTCACGTCTTTATTGTTAAATAAAGCTTATAAGTTAATAAATTTTATTAATCCCGGTGCAACCAAGATGTACTAAGATTTAAAAAGAGATTATTAATGGTCGAAAATGAAGTGGGAAATTGTGAAGTGCATTAAAAAAAATGCTTAACATGTCTATAAGTCAAGGCTAAGCATCGAAAACCTTATAGAAAGATTCAACAATTACAAAATCCCAAATGAAAATAGGAACATATAACAATGGATCATTTAACAAAAAATGCTCACTTTCTCCCTAAACATAAAATATTCCTCTAAGTGTATAGCAAAAGCAGTCATCAAGGAGACACTCTTAAAGCACAACATGCCAGTAACAATTGTATTAGAGAGTAACACTTCCCAGCTAGTGTAAGTAATTAAGCTCATATGAGAGTTTCCTAGCCTGATATTAGATCACATGTGTTACTTAAAGGCATCTCATTATGGGTTATGTGATATGTAGAAATAACACTCATTTAGTGAAAGCTAATTTGTGTTATGCATATTTTTCAGGAAATATGCTTTAGCTAGAAGGCAAAGATGGATGACGTCATCTAGAATATCAATCGAACACATGGACATGTAACATGTCAAATTCCCTATGTACATCTTTTATAAGCATAATAAAAGAAAATGTTTTGAAACACTCAGATACTTATTTAGGAAAAATATCATAAAATAGTAATCAAGTTTTAAAAGTGTTTCAATTTGATCACTTAATATTTTTCCCAAATTAAACCACTAAACCATCAAATCGAGTCATCAACAAATTTTCTTATATAAAAAAGTAATGAAGGAGAAGACGTGAGGGTAGGAATTTTCAATATAAAGAAATCAAAAAACATGCTATTAGGGCTATCATTGGTAATAAAAGTGAAAGTAAGAAGTGTCACTGGTCAAATTAATAGTATAAATTATATTAATGAATAGGTAATAGTTTGAGTTATTAAAATAAAAATTTTCCTAAAAAAAATTAAATCATGCCTAAGATTGTTTCATGATGTCAGTTTACAAAGGGCAATTGAGATTTTTTATAGCAACGGACATGTGTAATATAAAAACTTCAAATTAAATGAGTGTAAGAATCTTATAAACATTCATACATAGTATGTTCACTTGTGTGATTACATGATCGTTTTATGTTTTGTGACTAAAATAATAAGTACATGTATCTATGGGTTCTCAAGGTAGCTACTCATGTATCATCTACTTTTTTAGTCATAAAATGATTTATCTGGATTATTTTATCTATTTTAGTACTAGAGAAATGTTATGAAAAACAACATAGGTTCTGCTTTTTCTTACTAAATTCTCTTAATAATTTTCTTTCACCTTAAAGCTCTTCAAATGTAAAATTTAAACAAACATATAAAAAATGATTAAAACAACTTGAAACCTTCACATTCAGTTGTTTTTTATGTGTACTCTTTCACATAAACATTACTATACATATGCATATAATAAAAACACAAGTTTTCAACTTTAAACTCACATCATATATAAAACATTTAAAATTGATTTCTTACATATATTTCAACCCAAAAGCTTTTTAAAACATCAACATAAAACTCACCTCTAACCTTTATATGACAAAAGCGTTAACATGCCCTCATAACTGAACTAATGAACTCGTTGCTCAAGTATTCGATGCATTGTTCCTAAACTGTTATTTTCTCAAATTGTTATTGTAGGACTCACTATCGAGTTTTCCACGTCTATTATAAATTCGTTAGATATTTTAATGTAATTGGATTGATAACCGATCAATGTGATCATAAATATCCATAAAACAAGTCAAGAGGTGAGGACTACACGCTTGTTTGAGTTTACTATGATCTTTGAAATAGAAAATCTTCTTAGGGGCAAAGACCTCTTGGTGGGGGTCTAGGGGTAGCGACTTTGGTAGCGGGGTCCAAGGAGTGGCAGCCCCTGGTAAGATCCAAGGGGCAGAGCTGCTGGCTTCTTGAAAACTCTTAAAAAAATGCTAAACGACAATCTTCACCCCTCCCTAGAATCTAATTGTCTTCAGGAATTTTGGTCACTCTTGAATTTTCTTCCGATTCACAAAATACATACAAATTTCATACTTTGATCTTGATTAAAATCTGAGTTGTATCTGATTGAGATATTAAGGTGAACTACTGAATAATTTTGACCTGAAAGTGATCACTCTCAAATTATCTAGGATTTACTTTCAAGTTTTCTAAAAAACTCAAAATTATCTACAGTTAAAGATGACAGATAGAGATTCTATAAAAGACATGACAAGCAAGTTTGTGAAATTAGACAAGTTTGAAGTATAGGACTTTCAAAGATGGTAGAAGAAGATGCATTTTCTATTGACCACTCTGATGGTTGTATACGTCCTGAGTACACTAATGCTAGAATTGATGGAAAACAAGACTTTGGGAAAGACAAATAGGCGATGCAAGTAGGAGAATGATGACTATATTTATCGTGGTCACATCTTAAACCGTATGTATGTTTCCCTGTTTGATATCTATCAAATGTTGAATCTATAAAAGAACTGTGGGATTCTATTGAATCCAGATGTATGGCAGAAGATTCTTCAAGTAGGAAAATTTTGATTCATAATTTCATAAATTACAAGATGATGGATTTAAGGCCTGTCATGAAATAGTATAATGAACTGTTTAAAATTCTAGGACAATTTGTTTAACATGATATGTGTTGGGTTTGTTAAACTCATTATCAAAGTTGTTTAACCATTTAAACATAAAAACACAGCAGAATAAAACCTTAATATTATGTTTTGTAAACTGAAAATTAAGGCATAATATATAATATCAACAAACCTAAGAACATAGGATCAAATATATGTGAATGGACTATCTATCAAGAATGAAAAATAACCAAAACAACACCCATGAAACTACCTTTCAGGAGTTGCCAAAATCGTGAGATTTGATGAAGATGATGATGATGTTCTTGAACGACCAAAACACCAAGGAAAGGTGTCCTCAAGCTTCCATACCCACAAGCATCAAGCAAAGACTTTGGTTGTTAGGATTTCTACACCAAAACGAACCAAGAAGGACTGCTGGAACCCTATTCCAGCCGTGAGTTTTTCTTCAAAATGGAGAGAGCTTTTCACTTTTTGGTTCTTGCATGTATGAGAGAGAAGGAGGTGGAGTGTGAGACTAGTAAATGAAATTGTAGTTTCAATGAAACAAAATGAACCAACCCCTTTCAAAGGGGCGGCCGAAACCCACTTCAAATTGGGGTCCCCCCAATTTTATCTACATTTTATTTTTAACTAGTCACTAGAATAAGTTATGCAATTAACCTTTTAATTATATAACTTATACACACTT
>BJCN01159993.1:0-10550 GCA_018326445.1 Flaveria brownii
TATGACGATGCATGGATGATATGTGTATGCTCCTATGATGTTGTATGTTTATCTTTCCAAAACTTTACGTATTATGATAATGAATGAACAAAGTATTATATAACGTAAAGTGAAAGATAACGAAAGAGGACATGATGACGAATGCATGTATTAATGAATAAATGAAAAAGAAATGTGATGACGAATACATGCATTAATGAATGAACGAAAGACATCTTGCAAGCATTGGATAAGGAAAACGGGTCCTTCTTTGTGATTGACCATATGTATGGTGCCTCTACCGCTTATCTCTAGTACTGTGGCATACGCTTGTTGTTCATTTAATGACTTCGGCCCAGTAGCTAAGACTGATTGGGGTAGAGCATATGGTATTGGTAAAAAGGATATCCAATGGTCAAGATGAGATGTAAAGAACGAACGAAACGGGATCCTTGTCATTCGACCACAGTAATCGTGGCTATGTGTCACGAAGTGGGTAAAGCCTGACGGGATCCAGATAAGAAATGAATGATAATGATGTATAAAGAACGAATGAATGAACGAACAAAAGAGATAATAAAGGTATTATCAATGTGTACGTATGTTGTATGATCGTGTTAAAGAAAAGAATGGTTTTATTAATAACAAAGTATTTTTATCATAAAACTAGAACTCACTCAGCAACGCTGACTTTTTATGTGCTTCCAGTTGGCAGGTAGTGTTGCTGGGGATTGCACGAGGCGACTACTCAGTTCTTTTGGGATGTCATTCTTCTTTTCATAATGCTGCCACGCAATGTGTTGCGGGCTCATAATGCATGCAACACATTATGTTGCATGCAAGTGCAAGATTCCTTGAGGATCTCGATAAACAGGATTACTTAAAGAATCTTCTTCAAATTAGTTTTAATGTATTTGTAATACAGGTCACTGTATATGACCCTATGATTGCTGAGGATTCAGATAAATGGGATCTCTTAAGAAATCCTCGGTTTCATATGCTTCCGCAACAATCATAGTAAAGTTAGGTAGTGTAAAGAAAGCTTGTATTTTGTATTCGAATCAACAATGTAATGCATTGTAAAAGCTTTTAATGATGAAATGAGAACGTACTTATTATCCATTCCGCTGTGTCATTCTATTTAGTATATGTAAACTATATGTTGAAGTGTGATGAATGACCAACTGTGTGGTGCCAGGGAACGGGGCCTTACATAACTTCAGCTAGGTGTTGGTTTGCTAATAAGGTCATCTCAGTCAAGTGTTTGATTAGTTCGTGCAACTTAAAGAAGTACTCTTTCATGGTTGGTTCCCACGTTTAGGAACACCGTTTCTTCACAGGGTTGCACTTCGAGCTACTGCGGCTGGAGTCTCTCATTACTTTAAGGTTTTTTAGCAGATTTTGTTGTGATGAAAGGATAAAACAAGTGAGATATTTATATATGAGTAAAACTTGATGAACACGGGGGCGTGCTTCGCCAGGCATGACCCCGTGCTTGTCTAAAATCATCATAAATTCAGCCCATAACGTTCTAGAGTCGTCAGCAGAGATCGCAGAATAAATTTGTCTAGGGCATAGGGGTGTTCTTAAAGGGGTACGAACCCATGCTTGGGTTTTGAATTCCTACAAAAAGTTAAAAATTCAAGGAAAATCTATGTACAGGTGCCGCATTTTGTTTTTTGTCCTCGGCGGGACCCTTCCCCGCACTTAGTCTTCATTGGGGTGGAGGTATTATTGTTTCGAGAATATTTTGGTGGTCCATCGGTATACAATTTCCAACGATGCCCATTTTACTTGAAACTTAATTCCTCATGGTTTTCAATCTCGATCTTACCATTTGGATAAATGTCTTTAATCGTATAAGGTCCAGACTATTATGTTTTTTAACGTTTTGGGAAACAAACGCTAACGAGATTTATAAGCGAGAATCATAGAATTTCTTTGGTGGTCCATCGGTATACAATTTCCAACTATTATGTTTTTTAACATTCTCCAACATAGAATCATTTTATTATTTTTAAGCGAGAATCATAGAATTTCTTTGTCTTTTCTTTATAAACCTTAGAATTCTCGTACGTTTAATCTCTCAGTTACTCGACTTTTTAGATTTGAAAAAATAGTTTTTTGCCTGTAGCATGTGGATCGAGGTTTTCTTCTTTGATTGCCTAATAGGCTTTATGTTCAACTTTCAGACGTTGATGACACGACTTCCCATACAATAGTTGAAAGGTGGAGTGCGTATTGGAGTCTTGTACGCTATCTGAAAAGCCCATAATGCATCATCTAACCTGGTAGACCAATCCTTGTAGTTTTGACCTATGGTTTTCTTAAGGATTTGTTTAATGCCTCAGTTAGTGACCTCGACTTGCCCATTCAATTGGGGATGATAGGTAGTTGCAAAATAATGGTAAATGCCATAACAAGCCATTGCTCTTTCAAGTTAGTTTTTACAAAAAATGTGTTCCTCAATCATTAATTAAAGCCTTAGGAGCACCAAATCAAGAGAATAGTTCCATGAGGAATTTGACAATGTTTCTTGGATCGTTGGTAGGTAAGGCTTGAGATTCATCCTACTTTGAGAAAAAATTGATTGCTAAAAAGATGTAATAATTTCTAAAAGACACCAGGAATGGCCCCATTAAATCAAAGCCCCATATATTAAATATCTCGCATACTTGAATGTGTTTCTAAGGCAATTCATCCTATGTTGAGATATTGGTTGATTTGACATGCATCACATGTGCGTAGAACGTTATGAGCATAAAATCTGAAGTCAAAAAATTTCTTGGTCGTTAGGGTTGCTCCATGGTGTACTCTTATGGGTTCTTCATGACATTGCCTTAGAATCCGTTATGCTTCACTTCCATATACACAACTTAGGATAAGTTTACCTACACTAATTCTTAACAAATATGGATCTTCCATGTAGTAATGTTTGATATCAGCTAATAATTCTTCTTCTGGTGATAAGCTATACCCTTGAGGAGAATTCCTCTTGCTAAGTAACTCGCGAAGTCGAAAAACCAGGGATTTCATTGATTGAGGATTGGATGTGCATATGCAATTCATGAGGAATGTTTTTTTCTAGTTTGGATTCTTTAGACTTTGAAGGGTTTAAATTTTCAAGACGCAAGAGATGATCGGTTGCAAGATTCTCTGCCCCCATTCTTATCGTAAGTTTTTTTGTCAAATTCTTGGAGTAGAAGTATCCAACGTATCACTATCGGCTTTACGCCTTGTTTGTTGAACAGATTACGAAGGGTGGCATGCTCGCTGTAAATGATTGTTTTTGAAAGGACGAGATACTAGGGAAATTTATCAAACGTGAAAACTAAGCCAAAAATTTCTTTTTCGGTTGTGGTGTAGTTTTATTGTGCATCGTTTAGGGTTTTGTGCACATACTATATTGGGTGAAATTGATTGTCTTTCCTTTGGCCTAACACAACTCCTACCTTGAATCGCTTGCATCACACATGAGATCAAATGGTAATGTCCAATCAGGGGAAACCATGATCGGAGTGCTTAGGGATCTCACCTTTAGCAAAATGAACACAATGCATTAATAAAAAAATATGAATTGCGCATTTTTCTCTCGGAGTTGAGTCATTTGACATGTGATTTTGAAGAAATCCTTGATGAAACACTGATAGAATCATGCATAACCTATGAAGCTCCTGATTGCTTTCACAGTTGTAGTGGCAGAAGCTTGGAGATAGTGTCGACTTTGGCTTGATCAACCTTAAGTCCTGCTCGATAGATTTTTTGTCCTAACACTTTTCCTTCCGTCTTAAATGACACTTTTCTCAATTTAAGACAAGGTTAGAATCTTCACATGTAACTACATCTTTTTTGGTTTTTCCAGACATTGTTCGAATAGATTTTTGAAGATTAAGAAATCATCGCTGAAAGCTTCCATGGAATATTCGATCATGTTATGGAAGATCGCTACCATGCATATTTGAAATGTAGCAGGGGCATTTCACAATCTAAAAGGCACTCGCTGATAAGCAAATGTGTCATACGGACATGTGAATCTAGTTTTCTCTTGATGTTCAGGAGTAATTAGAATTTAGAAATAACCTAAGAAACCATTGAGGAAACAATAGAACATTTCCCCCAATAATCTTTCAAGCACTTGATCGATGAATGATAAAGGGAAGAGATCTTTCCTTCTGGCATCATTGAGTTTATGATAGTTAATACAAACTCTCTATCTATAACCATATAAGTCGAAATTAGCTCATTCTTCTCATTGGTTACGATAATCATTTCTCCTTTCTTTGTAATGTCTTGGATAGGGTTGACCCAAGGAGAATCATAAATAAGGTAAATGAAACTAACATCTAGCAGTTTGATTAATTCTTTCTTCACAACCGCTTGCATGCTCAGATTTAAAAGTCTTTAAGGCTGAATAATGGAATTGAAGTTTTCCTTCATTAGAAATTTATGAGTTCAAAAGGATGGATTAATTCACTTTATTTCTATGATTTTCCCAGCAATTGCTTGTTTGTGTGCCTTGAGCAGATTGTGCAGCTTGTTCTTCTCATCATTAGATAAGGTGGATGAGATAATGACAGGAAGTTGATATGTGTTTTCAAGAAAGCATATTCTAGATGAGATGTTAGTTCTTTGAGATCTAAAATTAGTCGATCTATGATATACGATTTGCCTTTTGGTTCTAATTCTTGTTCAATGATCTCGTATGCTTGTTAATGAGATGATGTTTTTCAACTTTTGGTTCTGGAATGGCTTGTTATTCATAGATAGCTTTGTTTGTTTCGACTTCCATTAATTTAGTGTTGCAAGCCTCATTTTTGAAGGTATCCCTCAAATGACAGCTTACGATTGAATCACACACATCAATGTAATAAAGTGAGTCATCATAATGTTGAGGATGTTTCACGAATCCTCCTATGTTGAATGTTACTTCCTCCTCATCCACTCGAAGTGTAAGTCTACCGGTGCAAATATCAATGAGAGATCGGGTGGTTTCAGAGAAAGGTCGACCTAGGATGAAAGTAACATTCTTGTCCCCATCCATGTCAATCAAAGGGAAATATGAATTTGTTAATTTTAGCCAAAATATTTCAATGATGCCCATCCGATATTTGATAGAATGATCAGCTAACTGGATGCTCATATGGGTCGGTAGAGGTTCACTTGAGTTTGACTTTTTGAAAACCGCATACGACATGAGGTTAATGCTAGAACCTAAGTCAACTAAAGTGTTACTAACATA
This sequence comes from Flaveria brownii, assembly GCA_018326445.1. NCBI lineage: Eukaryota > Viridiplantae > Streptophyta > Magnoliopsida > Asterales > Asteraceae > Flaveria > Flaveria brownii. The sequence continues at coordinate 5,219 of BJCN01159993.1, forward strand.
CATATTTACTTATTCAAAATGACGTGTTATAATTTCTACAATTTCTTTTTGTTTCATAGTACACCTTTTAAGAATTTAGCATAATTTGGCCTTCAAGCAAGAGCTTCCACCAATGGCAGGTTAATGTGGAGTTCCTTGAACAAACCTAGGAACTTGCCATATTATATGTCCACTTACTATTGTCTTAAACGAACTTGATATAGAGGTGGTGGAATATAGGATGGTAGTGGAACGTATTTCTTGCTGGTTCTTTAACAGTAACCGTTTGCTTTTGCTTATCACTTGCATTACTTAGAGTTTTGGTTTTAACTTCTTGTGATATTGGTTGTAATGTAGGTGCATTACACTTAGTGCTTTTGCCACTACTTGTTATGATGGCCTTCACTTGTGCATGGTTTTTATGATGCTTGTGTTATCTAACCCACTTGATGTTACATGGTTTTTATGATGCTTTGTTGCTTTTGATGTCAGCTTCGTTGCTTTGAAACCTTTCCTCGTTTCTTCGATCAAATTTTTAGATGTATTCATTTGTGTCTTGTGTGGTTATCAACAACTGCTGTAATAAGTCTTTTGTTGATGATGCTCCACGTCTTGGTTAGTATTATTTGGACCTTGGTATGGTGGTTTTGTTTATTGGTAGGGTGGCCTTTTATTGAATCTAGAGGATGGTTGGTTATTTCCTCCTTACATGTAATTTGAGTTGCTTCTCCAATTCGAGTTGTTGTATGAATTGCTTAGGCCTCCTACATAACCAACATATTCAACAATCATCATGCTTTGAGGACATTCATTAGTCTTGTGAGAATCTCCACATGTGTTTCATCGTGTTGGAGTTTTTTTTTTTCATTCAGCTTGCAATTATTTGAATCATTTGGTCAAGTCTTCTTATCGGGCCAACAACTAGGGTTTCAGAGCCTACTTAATGAATACCTTTAAAAATAGGTTTGTTATTTAGGGATTGTAAGCAAAACTCTTCTTAGCTTCTTTTTCTAAGGCTTGGTATGCTTCGTTTCGCGTGAGGCTTCCAAAATCTCCTACCATATTTTGATCGACATCTTGTTTGTGTGCTCCACTGATTGCATCAAGGTTTGACACTACATCCACGGATCAAGTTGAGGAAAGACGGGCTATAGAAAAGATGAGATGATCTAAGCTGAAGGAGTTTGTTTTGGGGGAGTACTGTTCACAAAGGGTGTTAGACAAGATCGTGAAGGAATTCCTTTATTTTGTGATGGGAAACATGACTCCCCAAGAGTACCCCACTAAGTTCAATGAGCTTGGTAGACTTATTATAGAGTTGGTGACTCCTGTGTCCAGAAAGATCAAGAGGTACATCCAAGGTTTGCCAATGGAAATCAGCAGGAACATGATTGCTGCAAAACCAAATACGTTCAGGTCTATAGTGTATTTGGTGGGAAGGTTATATAATAAGAGAGAAGAGGTGTTAGTTTATAAGAAGACTGAGAAGTAGAATGGGAATAGAAATAGAAACAGAAGCGATTTAGGAATGACAATTTTAAGAATAAGAAGAATATGATGAATGTTGTTGAACGAGTCAAAGAAAGGCAACTAAGTAAAACATATGCAAGAAGTGTGGTAAAGGTCATTAGGGGGGAATACTAATAGGGAATGAGCAAATGATTTAAGTGTACAAGGGAGGGGCATTATGCCCAAAACTGTGGGGTGGTTAGGTGCAACCACTATCGTGAAATGGGTCACTCAGGTTGAGATTATAGAAGTGTCAGCACATAAAATTCAGGGGGTAAGAAGATACGGGAGAAGGAAAAAGATGACACACCAAGGCAGGATCAGTTAACAAGACAAGGGAGTAGGATAGACTTGATCCTGGAGTGGTTTCAGGTATGTTTCTAGTGAACCAACTATGTGCTTCTATGCTTTTTGACTCTGGTTCTAGTAAAAACTTTGTCTACATCATTTTGTCCTGTGATGCATGATAATAATAGGAAGAGTGAAGCATCATTTTATGTTGAGACTGTGATTGCTAAATCTACTAAAATAACTGAAATAATTGATGATTGCCTTATAGAGTTGGAAGGTTATAGATTCCTAGCTAGGCTGTATATTATGACCTTAGGAGGCTTTGATATGGTATTAGGAATGGATTGACTAGCTATACTTGAAGCGAATATTGGGCTCCAAAAAAGATGATTTATTTGACGACGCCCAATGGCACTCCTGTTACAGTATATGGGGTCAAGGAATGTGTTATCTTAAGAGTTATATCAATGATGGTAGTCGAGAAGTGCATTAAGAGAGGGTGTTATACTTGGCTTTTATAAAAGATATGGATGCGAATTTGCTACAAGTATTAGATGTACCTGTTGTTTGCAACTTCACTGATGTATTTCCTGAGGATCTGTCAGAATTTCCACCGGGTAAAAAAATTGAGTTTCAAATTAACTTAGTGCAAAGATCTCAAACTATACCGGCTAGTTCCTTCAGAGCTGAAGGAACTGAGGATGCAGTAGTAGGACCTTTTTTAGAATGGTTTTGTTGGACCCTGAAAGGATCATGCATGTCAATTGAAGTAGTGATTTGAAACAACCCTAAAAATTGACATTAGATAAACTTTGAGATTTTTATGTGTTAACTATTATGTGATTAACTTGTTATGATTTGTATATATATTTCATAGGTATGTGTATGATGTACGTATGCATGCTTGTATGCATGTGAATTATGTATACATGGACACATCTAACGTGTGCTTGCATAAATCATGTTACCAAATGATGTTTAAACCAAAATACATTATCATTATAAGATCTAATGTACCAAGTTACAACTAAAATAAACAAAACAAATCCAATGAAACATCAAAGGAACTCTAACATCAAAACAAAACCGAGCAAAACTAAAACACCATAATATAATGTAACCTATCCTAAAAACAAAACTAAGCTATAAGACTCGGATCATTAGGAGGTTAAACTAACCAATTAAGATCTAGGCTTGGTGATTAACCATCTAATCGGTTAAGACACTAAGCCACCCTCCATGGCCGCCACCTTGCATGACACCAAGATTACCCCTCCATTTGCCACCTAAGGCTACAAAATAACTAAGCAAGCCTAAGACACACACCTCACCTATCTAGCACCTAAACCGAATGATGTTCCTCTCCACTACAACAACACCCTCGACCAACAAAGAAAACCCACACCATAACCGATTACCACCACCTTTATTCCTCTAACTCTCGAGTCCTATAAACACCACCATATATAACCGTATACCATCACCATCTATACTTTTCACCCCACGGTCACCCCACAACAACCCGTATATCACCATCATTTTCCACACCCTCTACACACTCGGTTCTCCCTATCAAACACATATCAACCGTGACCTCGACAAGTCAACATCTCTTGCATCGGTTTGAAGGAAAATCAAGATCTTGGAGCTCAAAACACTCACTCAAGTCAGTTCATCAGAAAAAGAAGCTACCATCAGCTACCATGCACCCTCTCATTATCAAAATCTAGGTTTCATTCTTTAAATCTATAGCTAAATAAGATTGTAAAATATATATGTACTTAAACAACAATATAGCCAACCCTTTTGATTGAAATGTGAAAAATTCTTCACAAAAATCTTATAACACTTCACTATTACCAAGAAGCATTGAGAGAAGTTTTATAAATCTGAATGGAATAAATAAATATTGTTAACTAAGCAATTATATAAAGGGATTACTAATAAATGTTGAAATTTATGTGCAATCTTGTTAAAATTGGTTTGTTATATAAATGAGTACGATTGTGGGAATAAATATTGAAGAATTGTTAGAAAAATTATGAAGTAACAATCTGTAAATTTTGGTGTAAATATAATAAGTAAAATAATTTATTCAAATTATTTAAAGTAAAAGAAATAAATTATCAAATAGAAGAACCGAACCCGGTAAAATTCTATAAATAATTTATAACAATTCTCATATCATACAGAAGCTCCAGAATTAATTTTGTAATTTAATTCCTTTTTATGACTAAGATATGTATTTTTATATGATCTGTAAAGGAAAAATTGAAAGAAATACTTAAACAGTATGATAAATATTTAAATAATTCACCTAAATTGTAATAGTTTGTATCTAACATAATGTATAAGTTTTATAATTTTTGGAGTTGTATAGCTATTTTTTCTAAATTTTGGGATTATTGGCAAAATTATAGAAAAATACCTACTATAAATTAAATATCAAAAAATTTATGAGGTGATATGAATTATTAGGACAACATTCTGGAAAAACATGGGAATTTATTGGCAGCACTAGCTATTTTTGATGATTTATGGTAAGTTTTAACAATTTTAACAAATTATCTAAAATAAATTGCAAGTTGGAAATTTTACATGATTATTGATATTATTTGATGATGTTGCTATTAAACTTTTAGAATGTGGAACCGTTGGATAATATAGGTAGCGCTACTTAGGAAAATATTTACTGCACAAACAGGATGAGTGTTGTGATGCTATATTATCTGATTTTATAAATTATGTTATGAAAGTTATGAATTATCTGATTATTAAGTAAGGTTTGGTTGTTTTCGATTCATCAAAAATATTTTGTTTGAAATTAAACCTATGATCTCACCAACTATTTGTTGACCATTTTGAGTATGCTTTTTCAGATAATAATGTCTAACAACATAAGATTCTCTTTTGACGTTTATAACGGCTGGGCTGATCTAGTAGGGAAAGTTTGTGTAAGTTTAACAGTTAATCTTGTTGATCTCAGTCTGACGGTGGACGCTCACTTCTATCACCTTTGAAGATGAAGCAGTTAGACTAAAAATGTTTTATAATAGGGTTATGTTAAAGTTTTGTATGCTAATACTAATATAACCCGAACGGATATTATTATATGTTTATGTTGTGTTTATATGTGTTGCTTGTTAATATTTCTTTTAATCAATGCGTTCTGAACAAGCAAGTCACATCCAAAAACGCTTCACGCTTCCGCCAGGATGTGACAGGTTGGTATCAGAGCCATTGGTTATAGAGAATTAGGTACTATAAGATACCTAGACTATAACCATAAGCTCAAGTATGATAAAAAAAAATATTTGATAAATACATATATACATGGTATGACTATATGTGAATTTTATGATTACATGCATATCTCAAAATAATACATTGAAGGTATTCGACCTATAGAATATTTATAAAAATATGTGACTAACTGTTTTGGTAAAAATTATAAAGAAATTTTTGCAGCAATGAATTCGGACAACTACCACAGTGAAATTGACCCTTCTGAGTGCTCAGACCATAGCAACTTTAAGAAAATAACTCCAGAACC